>JANITX010000212.1:66795676-66814330 GCA_027564395.1 Erythroxylum ulei | reverse complement strand
TATTATTACCTAATTTCCATTCTTTTCCATCTATATATCCAAACAATGGAAATTCTATTTCCTCTCACTTATTTTAATAAACTCTAATCCAAACGAAAGAAATTAAATTTCACTTCTTTTCCTTTCCTCTCATTTCCTCATTTAAATTTACTCTCATTTCCTTTACATCTTAGATTACCATACACAGTATAAGTGTCCCGGTAACATAACCATGGAGGTCTGATGCAATCAAGACGGCTTAGACTTGATTTCTCCAAACAAGGGAGTTGTTGTAAGAAAGTTTGTGATATAATTGAATGGTAAAAGTGGAGAAACATATTTTGTCATAGTTGAAATCGAAGTTGTTGAATATGTGAATTTGATGATGCAAAGTATCTGTTTGTGGTTTGTTTTTCTGTATTACTTAAATTGCACTAGTGTAGTAGGGATACAGCTCCCTCCATTTAAAGAAGAGCTGTAGGCTATGGATAACAGTTACGAAAATGCAATGATAGGATGTATCCATTAGAGAAAAAAAACAGAGTCGAGTTTATGCAATAGTTGGACATTTTTAGAAAAAATGATATCTTCTATTTTATGACGTCGTAAGCGGATTGCATAACAAAACTTAAATAAATCGTGATCCTCGTGGACTTCTTTGAGAAAAACAATTTATATTATTCCTACTTTGTTTTAGTATATATTTCAGTATGACACCTAAACTATGTTACTTAAGTCCCCATACAGCCAATATAGAAAAATTAATACACGATATTAATTATTCAATATCAGAATAGTAGATATTAGTTTATATAAGAAAGATTGCAGCCAATATTGAGTTTTTCAAATTCTGAGTGTGAGTAATACCCACGAGAGGAAATCACTACTTGTAAATACCTGACCTGATTTCTTAACAACCTCAAAATTGAAGTACTAAAACCTTAGTTTTACTTGTAACTATTTGTCAAGGATAACTATACAAAGAGTTCAAGATCGATCGATCTTATGTCAAAATTCTTGTTTCTCTGCACCTTCGATAAGGGGGGAGAATAAAGATTTCGTTTGATTCCTAATGAACATGCTAAACCATATTCTAACTAATTAGATAACTCAAGCACTTCGGGCAAACAGAAGCAAATTTGAAGAGACATGGCTATTTGTCGAGAAAAATCAGTTCTTAGGACCTGTTAAGAGTAATCTTATGTACTAGCCTTTAATTCTAACTTCTAACTGTTAACCAATTGATATGTTAAGAGTAATCTTATGTACTAGTCAAATTTTCAAAATTTTTCTTTCAAAATTTCTCTTGTAACCTTCTATCTTCATATTCTGGGTTCTCACTCAATGTCAGAAAACAATTCGTCATATATCAAATTGTTCCTCTACTTAAATAGATTACCAATGTATCTTTTTACTTGACATTTTTCCTGTAGGTTTTTCCAATAGCCCATCCAACTTGACTCCATTTACAAATGCTCCCACTGCATCTTGTCTAACTATGGATCTACCAAATCTTCCAAATGACCATCCCTTATCAAAACCTATCCCTCCGCCATCCATGCTTCATCGATCATACTAATCATGTAGTCATGTAGTCAACCTTATGTCTGTTTTTATGATTTCTATATTTATTTCACTATTGATTTATATATGACTTGCAACTATTGTGAGGCTAATTCTAACCCTTTTATGGTAGCAAGTAATGACAAAAGAACTGTAGGCATTTACACGTACAAATACTTGAGACTTGGTTGACTTACTCACAAATTAGTCAATAATTGGATGCAAATAGATCTATAAAATCAAAAGTCGAGTGGATGAATCAATAGAACGATACACATCTTTGCTTTTGTAGCCAAATTGACCGTAGTTCACAATCTCATCATTGTTTCTATTAGCAAAAGATGGCATTTATTTCAAATAGATGTTAAGCATGTCTTTCTTAATGGAGATCTCTTAAAAGAAGTGTATATGCAATCTCCTTTGGAATTTAATCATCCTCCCAATAAGGTTTGTTATCTTTGCAAAGTCTTGTATGGACTAAAACAAACTCTACGAGCCTAATTTGCAAAATTTAGTTTTTCTATTGCACATCTTAGTTTATAATCCAGCTCTTATGATCGCACTTTGTTTCTTTACAAAACATATTAAAGATTATACTCTTCTCATTCTTTATGTGGATGATATGATAATAACTAGTGATGACACACAAGGTATCTCTACTCTTAAATAGTTTATTCATCAACAATTTGAGATGAAAGATTTGAGTACCCTAAGCTATTTTTTGGGTTTTAGTAACCTCTAATGAATCTAGATACAATCTATCAAAAGCAAAGTATGCTAATGATCTTATATCTCAAGCTGACATCACTAATACAAAGACAACTAGCACTCCACTTGATTCCAATGAGTTCATTTCTACCTATGATGGGAATAAACTTAGTGATGGTACTCAGTATCATCAATTAGTAGACATCCTTACCTATCTTTACTATCTCATGACCAGATATTGCTCGTATTGTTCACATCGTGAGTCAATTGATGTATGTACCTTGTACTACTCACTTCTCTGTTATTCTTCATATTTTGAAGCATATTTAAGTTACTCTACCTTCTTTTTCACTACTCTTCTCGGTTGGAGCTACAAGCCCTTTTTAGTATTGATTGGGTTCAGACCCAATGAACCGTCAATTTATCACTGACTACTATTTTTTTTTAGGAATATCTCTCATTTCTTGGCGTACAAAAATTTAAACAATTGTCTCTCAATCCAGGATAAAAGCCGAATATATAGCTCTTGTTGATACTACCTTTGAACTATTTTAGTTATGATGGCTACTTCAAGATATAGGCATATCTTTCTCGGCCAGATTTCCTCTTTATAGTGATAATCGTAGTGGCATACAAATTACTCATAATAATGTCTTTCATGAATCAACCGATTACATTGAAATAGATTGGCATTTTGTTTGACATCATGTTCTTTAAAGCACCATATAACTTGTTCCAGTATCATTACAGTATTAGAATGTATATATTTACTCATCCACCTCGACGCTTTGCAGATTTCATTTTCAAATTCTCATTTTTTATAATATCTTGATCAATGTTTTAAAAATTGGACTAAACCAATCGAAAGTATTTTGAATCGCCCAGTTGTTTAATTCGGTTTCATTTAATAACTTTTATATATAAAAATCGGTGAATTGACCAGTTTATCTAAGAACCAGTCGGAACCGATTTTGTTGTATATAATTTTAAAGATCAAGAAAAACCACTCTCAAGTCTTCACTTTGCTTCATTTTCTGGGTATCTCAGCTGTCTGCTAGCTTCTCCTCACTTCATTTTCTCCTTCACTTTTTTCTTATCTAAGGTTACAAACACTAGCGATTTGTTTGTTTTATCTCAAGAAACTTTCATTAATGGCTACACCCATTTCTATTCTTCTCCAAAAACCTACTAAAATTGAATCATTTCGTCAACCTAGATCCGTAAATGATAATACTTGAGGAAGAAAACCCATCAAATGCCCACCTCCCAATAAATATCCTCCCCAAAGAAGCATGGGTGTGGCTCAACTCGAGCGTTTAAGACTACAAGAACACAGAAATACATGTTCTACTATAGTTCAACTTTGTTTAGTATTCAAGTTTCAAATATGTGAGGAGATAAAGATAAAATGAGGCAGCTTCATCGACAAGATCAATCCTTAAATTAGGGAAAGATTAGAAGAAAAGAAAATAAGTGAAGCATAGGAGGACAAAAGTAGAGCCTTGGGGATTGTGTGTGGTGCTAGCGTGATAAAGATTAAACATTAAAGAATTAAGATTTAACAGTGATGAAAGAAGATGAAGTGAGTGTGGGAAGCCGGAGAAGAATAGTCTAGAATAAGTCAAGTTTACCTTTCAAATTTTGTCTATACACGTGTACCTTTAATAAATTGGTTAGAACTTACAAGAATTTATAATAACAAGTATGTTTTCTTTTTAGTATTGACAACATAAATTTTTATTTTAATAAAATTAATTTAATTAAATTATTAAAAATTAAAATTTGAAATAAAGTTTAATATTTTATTTTTGAAAATAATAATAAGTATTTTTTAGTTTGTGACATAATAAATTTTTTATTTTATTAAGAGAACCAAAATTATATTATTTTAATTAATTTAATTAAATCATTAAGATTAAATTTTGAATCAAGTTTAATATTTTATTTTTCAAAATAATAACAAGTATATTTTATTTTTAGTATATGACAAAATGAATGATTTATTTCATTAATCAAACAAAATTATATTATTTTAATTGATTAAATTAAATCATTAGAAATTAAGATTTGAGATCAAGTTTAATATTTTATTAATTAAATAAAATAATAGTACTTTAATCAATCATACTAAAGTCTCTTCCTTAATGATAAAGGTATTGCTAATTTCTAATTATTCTTGATTATCTTTAATTGGCTTTTTAAGGCACACAATATTAAATTACACTTTTTTAATTATAATAGTAATATTTTTACTTACTTTTATAATTTGTATTTCTTGTTTATTATATACCGATTTTATAATAGTTTGATACCAGTCAAACTTTTAAATCTTAAACTTTTTCTTTAAACTCCAATCTATCTAATTTTCTAAACATTAATCTTGAGTTTAAAAAGGGGTGTTAACATTAGTCTTATGTAATCTTATCGTTGATCTTAGTCTTTGATTTTAGCACCTAATAGTCAACCAAAGGATATGATTGTGTAAATAGATAGCATAAAATTAGGGATCTCATCCTTATTTAGTTAGGTTAATTGTATGTATTCCTTTGCACATTTGATAGACACACTGAAATACACAATTTTCTTCAACATTCTCTCTCCGCTGTCTATTTCTTCAGGACCATGGAGTACCGACCACTTGTCCCACCGAAATTTACAGTTTGGTATCTATATCATATTCCGCTTCCCTAGTTTGCATGATGAACTTATCCCTATCTTTTTCAGACGTCGCGTTCACATTTCTTACCAACAAAACTATCAGCTATACATGCTTCTTCTTTGCTTCTCTATATCCATGTTCGTTTTTTCATTTAACATATATATGGTGTCGACAACAACATTACCATCACGTTCCAAAATTCCTACTTGAGAACAATGCTTATTTTTTAATGGGAGAGGTTAAGATTATATATAACGATATACTAAAAAAAAATTAAAGGCCTCTTGTACCAACATTAACTGGGTTTAAAGATTAATATTTAAAGATTAATAAATCTCCATAACTATCACATTCAAGATGTACATATACTGTAATACTAATTATGATAAAGCAAGAGACGCATGCGACATAATATGTAATTACTTTTGTATAACCCACCGACTGACCAATAGGAAAACTGGATTTGCATAACTTGATATTACCGGTGATTATTTTATTTTGATAAGAAAAATTATGTTAAATTATGCAAAAGAAAGTGAGGTGCATTGAGTAGAAAATTTCCAGCATCTTTCCTCAGATTATTGTCGTCTGTACACGGCTCAAATTGTCAAAGATGTCAACTGAACTGGACCCAATGAAAAGGACGTAAGTTATGTCCATTGTTCTTAGAACACATTGTACTAAAAGCCCAAGGCCCTGGTGTCGAGTACTGTGGACCACCTTGTGCACTATAAAAGGCCTCGAGACCCTTTAAGATTTGCACCACCAAAACAACAGCAATCGAATCAACAAAATGTCTCTCAAACACTTGACTTTAGTCTTCTTGTTCCTAATTGGGACAATGATTCTCTCCACTCCCCTATCTTTTGCTGATCTTGATCAAAAGCCTCCTAGAGGTTATCCAGGAAGACCACCACCAGAACACCGAGGAGGCAAACCACCTCATGAACTTGAAGGAGAGAAACAACCATCAGAACTCGAGGGACATGGTCACCCACATAAACCTCCAAAGCATAAACCACCACCAAAACATAAGCCTCCTCATGATCGCCACCTTTTGGCAGAGGATTTAGAAGCTTACCATCGACCTCCACGGGGCAAGAAGCCTCCACCAAAACAGCCTCCTCATGATCGCCACCTTTTGGAAGAGGACTTGGAAGGCTACCACGGAACTCCTAAGGGCAAGGGAAGGAAGCCTCCACCAAAACATGGACCTCCTCATGGCCACCTCTTGTCTGAGGATGTAGAGGATGTCGATCAATCCCCTCATCGACCACCCTATAAGCCTCCACACAAACCTCCCCACAAGCCTCCGACAGCTAACTGAGTCATCATCCCATATATGACTGGGTTAGTTAAAATGCGTATGATGTATACTTAAAATAAGAGCTACATCTTGATAGTGTTATGCTCTCCCATATGTCTGAGCGTTATCTTGTTGGAAAATAAACGTAAGATCTTATCTAAGCGGAGCGGAATGAGTTTAAAAATTTCCACAGAATGCTTGCGTCTATGCTTGTGTTTGTAGACCTTGTACTTGGTTTGGCTAGTTATAGCTTATGAAAGTAGATGGATGTTCGTTATCCAGAGACTCTTCTGTTTCCGTTTGAGAATTTAAGTTCTACAAACTCTGGCAGCCGCAGGCAAATCCCAATTAGTACGACTAACTCTCATAAGGCAAATATAACTGATCTGAGCTGAGTCCAAATATAAAAATAAATAAATTAGTCATACTTATTATGTTACCTGAAACCAAAACCGAAGCCGCGATCGAAGTCTCCTTTTATTAAATAAAAATAATATTTTATTATTTATGATATTAATAATTAGTATATTCACTAATCACTCCCGATAACCAACTTTTTTCTTCTTTTAGTTTATTCAGACATGGTGCCTTAAGTTTGTTGCCAACCACATATTCTAGTTCCTATCTCCGAACAGCCAGACATTGGGAAAACATATTATCGAATAAAAACAATTTGTGATATTGTGATAATACTAATATTCTCAACGCTTATACTCAAAGTAGAAAACTGGATGACCGGCTCTTCCTGACTTAAACGTTATCCGAGCTTAGTGTGATCTATCATCGATATATCAAGCAGAGTGACTTAAACTTTATTTGTAGGGCATTTCCCTTGGAAAATATTTTTTTATTTTCGTTACCCGAAGAGCTTTGAAGTAGAGATTGGTGAGTGTTTACCCAAAGGTTTAACCATTTTCAAAATAAATCAAGAAACTGGAAAAAAAAAATAGAGACGTTAAGTGGCACTCTTATAAAAACCGCACAGGTTCATACCAAACAAGTTTGAAGAACAAAGTGATAGGTTGCCATTTCATTTCAGAAAAGTGTTCACCTGTTTAACCTGCTAGAAAGAATGTATATAGTGGGAAAAATAAAATGCTTAGAAGCCTCAGGTATAAATAAACTTAAAGTTTACAATTACGGTAAGAGCTTAGTATTGCAATTTGCTAGCCTTCTTTGTTTACGTTAATACAAACTGATGTTCTTTGATCTCAATATAGCATTGGTAAACTACGCCTCGAATAGTGTTTTGCTAAGCTTCTATTACGAAGATGATTAGATAGTGAGAGCCTTGAATACATAATTTGTCGAGATAAGTTCTACCTAATTAGATCACCATGTTGATTTTTTGGGTTGTGAAACAAGAGGCGCGGAGAAACAACTTGGCTTTTTCAATGTGCTATCCTATTCGGCTATTCCTACCAACTAAAGAGTATTACAAGGACGAAAATTGTTAAAATACTACTATAAAATGTACAAGTGGTTAAATGGCCGTTTTTTCTATAGCAAATATCTACTACCTTTAGAATTCGATGGAAAAAGCCAATTGTAGCTTGACTGATGTGGAAAAATAAAAGGAATGAATGATTGAGTGATTGAATTATTGAGTGATCTCTTTGATGACTCAATAATTCAACCATTCAAAATTTCGGATAAAATTAATTTGAAAACAAAGAAAAAATTCAACCATTCAAAATTTCGGATAAAATTAGATAAAATTCAAGTTAAATTTTGACTAAATTAAAATTAAGTATGATTTTTTGTAATTGTACATGATGAACAATATATATATATATATATATATAATGAGAATAATTTTTTTAAAAAATTAGTTTTACTTTTAATTTGTGTTTTAAATTATAATCTTCAACTGTAATTATAGCCGTAATTTTATAATGAATATAATTTAGCACCATTATATCTGTAACTTTTATAATTATTGAATATGTTCATAACCCCGTAATATAACTCATAATTTATAATTTAAAATCTTGGTTCTATTGCTTATTTATGGCGTCAGCAACAAAGAATTATTAAATCCGTGTATCAAAAGAGCATATTCGGAATTACCAAAAAAAAAAAAAAGAGCATATTCGGGTTGCTAACTCTATTTGTTTCAACTCTGTCAATCTAAAACAAACGAACCCTCTTAGACTTTTTGACTTTAGATTACTTGTTGTTCCCACCTGAATGGTTGTTGTCAAAAATTTTAAACTCAAAGTGGATGAGTCCTACTGCGAAACTAATCTTTTCTCTTCTAGGTTACGGTTGTAAACTCGAGATATTTGTCTAGCGGATAGAGTTAAGAATGGATACGTGTTGAAATGGTAATCAGTAATCAGTTACCCTTTCAGCAATTCACACTGGGCCAGTGAATTACCTTCGTATGTATTGTTGTATAATAATTAATGTTTAGGGGAACTCTTCAGATAGCGACTGGTGAGAGAAAAAGAGTTTATAGATTTAATTAACAATGGTTAGATGCAATCCAGTTTGATAAGTACCATTAATGTTTGGTATTTTGATTAAGCTTACAAGGATTTTTTCAGATTTTAATTAAGTAATAAATTAGCGAAATCATATCGTAAGAATATTTTTTTATACTGGTAAATTTTCTAACTATTAAGAAGTGTAATTTAAATCATATTTAAAAATTATATATTCTTGAAATTTGTAAAAAAATTTGCTCGTATATAATCTCAAGAACCTTGAGAAGAATTTCAGAGAATTTTCAACTTGGATTATGAATAAAAACTAATTTTCGTAAATTATGAAAGTAGGAAATGATTTGATGGGAGACTAGGCATAGAATAAGAATTGATTATGGTCCCTCAATTCGCGGCTGCCTTTTGGAATTATCTCCACGTGAATAATTTAATGTCTAGCGTGGAATATTGAATTTATAGTTAAAGCAGCTTTTTCATATTGAATTTATAGTTAAAGCAGCTTTTTCTAAAGCGCCAACTAAGAAATTATAGTTGCAGACTTTTTATAAAGTTATTAGCGATTAGGTTGGCCTTAGATTAGGGATGGTAACGAGTCGTTTTAAGATATTTTTAAAAACTGAAAGCGTAAAATAACATTTTTACACATTGGCTAATATGATAAAAGTATCCTATGAATGATTATTAAGTTAAATCTTATCTAGTTTGTTTATTAAAAATTGTCACTGTGATCGTGAAAAGGATGTAAGCACTAAGATTTTGCTTTTGCAAAAGTTAGGAGGCTTTGATGCAATAGATGTGCAACAATATTTAATGTATAATATATCTAATCATTCAAGCAACTCTTGGCAACTATCAGCTCACGGCATGGACGTCTTCTAGTGGAGGTTCACGACGATTTATGAAGTGTTATATTAATCTTAAAAATGCTTACAAAATGTTTGTTCCTGTTTATGAAGTGTTATATTAATCTTGAACATGCTTAATTACAAAATGTTTGTTCCTGTGTGCCATTTTAAGTTAGTTATAGCGACTATGCAAATCCTAATAATTATGGGAGGGAACTGAAGCAACTCATATTACGTCATAGCAATCAGTGTCTATAGACATGATATGAGGTCATAATCCCATTTGCTTAAATTATAGCATAAGCATAACTGACCTTGCTCAAGACAGAACATAAGTAATACTGATTCCATGCATATAATAATATTAATTGAATGAGACAGCTATCTATGCCTTACTTTATAGCTCGGATTTAGGGTTTGCTATACCACTTGGCTTTAAGTTTTGTGGATCATTGTGGCTATCCTACATAAATAAAGGAATAATTTGATCATAACTAATTGTTCGTTTGTAACAATATCATAAGATATATTGTTCGAGTATTATAATTTGAAACATTAAGATCAGTATATCATGTACAAGATGAATTCATTTCTTCCATATGTGCTGAATCGTATGAGGATACTTCATTTAAATGGGACTTCCTCATTTGTTTTCACTAAATGACACCTAAATTTCATTATATACAGTTACAAGCTCAGGGAGGAATAACATATATTTATGAAGTGTTTTTACTCACGATTGACTTCATCAGTTTGCATGTTTGAAATCGAAGAAGTCATTGAATAGCTTAATAGTAGGTAGGAGACTAGCATGAATGGCGTCTTCAGTTTGCTATTTCATCGACAATGTAGCAACAGGATGAAACTTAAATCATATTTAAATCACAGTTATTTCATCTTAATTAGAAACACATTTCTAATATTATAGAACCAATCAAATTAAGTTTAAAATTGGAAACTTATTTCTGATTCTCATTATACTAATAATGTCAAGCTATTTAATTTATTATTTAATTAGAGGATTATTTATAATTATTAGATATAATGTTTAATTGAAAACTCATTTCTAATTATTGTTCAACTTATGAACTTACCAATTTAAATTTAATTAGAAACTTATTTCTAAATATTTCATTAAATTCATAAACATAATACTTATGAATTTAAAAACTTATTTTAAATTTTGATTTACCATATTATCTAATATGTACTATATATATATTAGTTATAATTGGCTTATATATATATATGTGTGTGGGTGTATGTATGTTATAATTAGCCTATATGTTTGTTATTAACTCATTTAAATGGGTCTAAACACTAACCCAAATGGTAAGCTCATATTAACGCAACATTTTTATAGCCCACAAAGACCGAAGACTGATTCTTAGTCCGCCTTTGTTGGCCCACTAAAATGGGCTATTCATTTTAGCACCATCCCATAAGTCCATTTTTATTAGCCCATCCGTTATAAACTTTTTTTGTTTTAGTTTTTGCCACCTTTCCTTCCCAACCGCCACCTTCATCCTATCACCCGACGGAAACAAATGCCACAGTAGGAAGCAGCGGCGGTAGAGGGAGCAGGGGAGCTTCCTTCCTAGGTGGTGGCGGCAGAGGGAATGGGAAAGCTTCCTTCCCAGGCGACAGCGGTAGAGGAAACCTTGGTACCACCAGAGGAAAGGAGCAGCCGCGACTCGTCCCTTCTCTTCCCTCCCCAAACGATATCAGCGATGGTGTGGTCCGGTTGAAGCAACGACGTATCACCGAAGGAAGCTACAACAGGGATGACGCCAGTCACCGCCGCTCAGTCACGGGTGATTGGTCGCCGTTGGTACTCATTGTTTGAGGCATCAGCCGATGATGCATTTTTGGGTTTCTACTATCGTATAGGTTTTATTTGCCGATTTTACAGAACTATCTTTGGGTTGTGTATTTTGCTGATTTTACAGAAGCACAAACGATGTCTTTTTCTGGCATTTGTGTTATTCTCTATGCGTTTGTTGTTTTGATGGAATCTGATGGCTTACTCTAATTGAATGTGATCTAGGAAAAGAGCTAGAAATACCAGCAATCAGATCAAATTCTTATGAAAGGGGCTAATCTATTTGGCAAATCTTTAAGATAAATTAAAGTATGACTCAAGCAAAGAAAGGAGGAAAGTAAGACAAATTTATTGGACAATTATTAATTACATTTTTATTTTTTAATAATTTATCGGTTAAATTACATAATTTGATTTAGATAAAAATAATAAAGTGACCCAATAAATGATCTGAATCAATGGGTCGAAGTTTGGATGGAAAATAGTTCCCAATTAATGTGGACGGGACCTATATCGGCCTTATGATAGGAAAGCCCGATATAGAAGCTATATATAAAGATTAAGGTCTCTTGCAATTGCTCACATAATCAATCGTAAGTATAAAGATTCTCTGGCCTGTTAAAAGAGCTTACGTTTTGAGAAAACTGTAGAAAGAGCTTACCCGCGTCTCGGAGAATAGTTCCCGAAAACTCGGTAGTGGACTCGCGCTCGTTTCGGTTTTGGAAAGCTTGTTTGAAGTTACGAAGATCGAAATCATGTATTTTCGCATTTCATCGCTTCTTGCCCTTTGATGTTCGATCCGGGATACGTAACTAAGGTATCGTTACGTATTACACGTGATATCAGAGAGGTGACGTGATCGGCTGGTTAAAAAATGAAGATTTTTCGGTTTTCTCTTCATAAGATTTTCAAAGATTTAACTTATATTTCTAGGTTCTTTCTTGCTTCGCATTGCATGAGATGCATGCGCCAACCACAGGTCGACATGTGGGTGGACCATGTCATGCCATGTTTTAACGGGTGTAACGCATGTGCCATCAGATAAGCGTGCGTAGGTGCGCGTCTGGTGCGTGCTCACTGTTGAGGTGCGTCACTGGGCGACGCGTGTGTTGTAGTTAACGTCACGCTGGAGTCAGCGGACGACATCAGCGCTACAGTGCGCTAACACAGTGCTCACATTATCCGTATAGATTTTTCTACAGTATTTAAAAAAACACAAAATTTTCAGATTTTTCGTAAGGGTGTTTCGAGATTTTTTGGGTCAATTTTTGAGTTCAGGAAATTCATAAAGTGAGTTTTTCCATTTTTCTGGATTTATTACTTTAGTAATAAATTAAAGTTTATCTCCAGAAAAGGAATTAAGGTATTTTGAATCCGATTTCGAGTGAATTTTCATGCTTCGAACATCACCTGAGGGAGATGCTCCAATTTTTTGTGTCTTGGGTCTTATGTTTAGTGTTCGGGATTCCATGATAGTCGTTCGAAAAAGGAATTAAAACATTCTAAAGCCATTTTTTAGTAAATTTTCGTGCAACAAACTTGCCATAAGGGAAATATGTGAGGCTCTCGTATCTCAAGTGATCGGTTCAATGTTTGGTGACGCAGATAGTCACTCTACTAAGATTTTCTTTTACAAAACTCTCAAATGAAGTTTTCAGAGAATGTCTTCAGTACGAGTGTGTGACAATGAGACTGTGCATTCGGATTTTTGCATTCATTGATATTACATTGTCACATACCATATGCCCATAAAAAAATATGAGGATAACATAAAAATATATTTCTTGTGTTTGTGGACTTTTTGAGTGCTGATGAGGATGTAGTCACCACGATGATTTTTCGAGTCAGTATGTTGAATTGTCCTGCTTACACGTTAAGGGATGCCTCTTGTCTTATAATTGGTTATTCTACCTACAGGTGTTGGCCTTACATGAGATTTTGAGATGTGCAAAAAGGTATTGGATAGAGGAAAGTCGTTGCTTGAATGATCTATTCACTCACAAGTGGTAGTGTCATGAGAGTTGATAATTTGTACTTTGATAGCTTTTATGTGGAGGTCTAGTTGTATATATTATGTATTCAGCCCACAGGTATTTCATAATATATGTGATCGGATTTTCAGTAAAGATACTATTCAATGGCTTTGAGTATCATTATTGTCCTACATTTGTGCTAATTTAAACATTATCATTTTAAAGTCACCTTTTCGGTCAACAAAATCAGTATTACCATTGAAACCTTGACCGGTTTCAACACAAAGAAGTGGACAGAGGATGTATTGAATGTTATGGAGATAGCTGAGGTTGATATGGCCATACGGGTAGATAGGCCATCTCTACCTACATCCTTAAGCTCGAGAGTTAATAAAGCAGCCTATGATCGGTCTAATAGCTTAATTTTGATGACCATTAGGAGAACCATGCCCGACCATTGCTAAGTGAACTTCCAGACACAGACATAGCGAAGGAGTTTCTTGATAATGTCTCCCAGAGGTACACAATCTCACCTAATGTTAAGACAAGTTCCTTAATAAAAGAATTATTCTCCATGAGGTATATAGGAGAAAGGGGAGTAATGGAGTACATATCAAGAATGATTCATCTTCATAGTAGATTGAAGATGTTGAATATTCCTTTTCTTGATGTCTTTATTATTCACCAAACTCTGAATACACTCCTTCCAAAGTTTAGTAATCTAGTGATGACATATTATTCGTAGGATAAGGGTTGGGACTTTAATGCCTTGATTGCCCATTGCATTGCTGAGGAGGAAAAACTCAAGTTTGCTACTCCTACAGCCCTCGAAGGAACTAAAGGGAAGACAAAGATGAAGTCCGCTAAGTTCAAAGGTAGGAAGCTCAAATGTTCTTCACATACTGATGTTGGTCAAACCAGTGCTGGTAAAGGTCCGCATGACATAAAGAAACCAGTAATATGAGGTTTAAAAGGAAAAACTGAGACCATCAAGTTACTCTTTGGCTTATCAATTTATGAATCTAATTTGCGATAGTCTCATTAAGTACTTGGTGGCTATTTAGTGGAGTATCTGATCAATGTACTTCCATAATGCAAGGGTTCATATCCAGGATAAAACCAAATAAAAAGAAGAAGGAACTGATGGTTCATAGCAATGAAGAAGTGGAAGTAATATCTATAGGGGATGTATATACTGAACCTTGTTCTAAGGTTCATTTGGGTTTTACACGACACATTTTATATATGATCTTTTGGTCAATTTTGGATAAAGAGGGTTAATGTTTTGTATTTAATGCGTCTGTTGTACAGTTGTTGTTTAATGCAAAACATAATGGTACAACTTTCTTGTCATTTGGTTTGTATAGAATGTGTCTTACCTTGAATTAGATAAATGCTTCTTTGTATCTTGCTAAATAAGTTATGAAATGAAGGATCCTGATGAATGAGATGTCATAGATGGTGTGGCATAAAAGTTTACGCCATATTTTCCAGAGCTAGGGTTGAGACATTGATCAAGGAAAGCATTTCTCAATTCTAGATTATGATGATCTGGGAACATGTGCTAATTGTTGCTAGGATAAGTTGACTAGTAAAGATATTGAGGTCAACTTATGCTTTTGACTTGTTCAGTCTGATACATAAAGATATCGGTAGACCTTATACAGTTGCATTGTGCAATTTTAAATATTTTCTAACAATTGTTGATAATTATTCCCTTTATAGTTATGTGTTCTTGCTTAAAAATTGAAGGATGAGAACCAATTGGAAAAATTCATTAAGATAGTCAGATTTGACTGTGGAGGAGAATATCATGGCAAACATGGTGTTTTAAGACTTTAAAAGGTTTGTTTGCCAGATGTTTGAAATTAGTTAGAATAGTGACTTAATTCACTGTGCCGAGTAGTTCTGAGCAAAATGGTATGTTGCCAAAAGGCATAACTGCACCCTAAAGGACTTAAAGAAGTCGATGCAGAACAGGGCTATTCTACTTGATTATCTAAAAGTGTGAAAACTCAACCTTACACATATTTGTGTATGGGACTGCTCTACTGAGGTAGTATAATCCTTATAAAGATAAATTGCATGCTCGTTCCACTCATTGCTATTTAGTAAGATATCCTGACCACCTTAAATCTATAGCTTTTACTATATAGAAGGAGAGACCGAAATAGTGGAATCACAAATAGCAAAGTTTCTGGAATACAATGTCTATGATGATGGTGGGCCCTTTGACCCTTTGGATGATAACATATTGGATACTATATTTATTATGTACCCGCTACTCATACAATTAGATCCAGTGGATCAGGGTCTTTGTACCGTGCCTGTATAGGGACAGGAACCTATACCTGTACATACAGAGGTTCCTGGGGGTAAAACATCTAATACAGTTCAGTAAATCCACCAGAGTGAGACGACCTGTTATCCCATCTGATTACATATTTTATTAGGTGTACAGGACTATGCTATTAGACATGTTACGAATCCAGTTACTTTTCTAGAAGTTGTTTCTAGACTCAATGGGATGTGTGGTGGGTTACAATGACTGATGAGATGCAAGTTATGAAGCATAGTAAGGTCTAGGAGCTAGTTGATTTGCATCGAAACTGCAAACTCGTCAGATGTAAATGAAGCTTTAAGACTTAAAGGATTTCGAGATAAAGTCCAGTGGTTTATAGGCTCGCTCAGTTGCCTAATGGTTCATTCAAAGTAAAAGGTTGACTTTATGTTACCTTTTCTCTAATATCCTCGTATGATACATTTTGAGTGATTATGGCAAGTGTAGCTCATGATAATATAGAGTTACATCAGATGGTTGTCAAAACCACTTTCCTAAATAAAGACCTTTATGAAGTGGTCTATATGATACAACCTGAACGATTTCAGGATCCAGATGGAGCTGACATGGTTTGCGCGTTATGCAGATCAATATATGGTTTACATCAAACCTTATGAAAGTAAAACCTTACAGTTGATAAGGTTTGGTCTCTTTCGACTTCATGAAAAATAAAGTTAAAAAGATGCTTGTACTATAAGGTCAGGGAGAGCAAAGTTATGTTTCCATTACAACATGTGGATGATATATTGCTCACGTCAAATTACTTGACCACGTTGTATGAGGTTAAGCAACTTTTGGTCAATAACTTTGACATGAAGGACCTTGGTGCAACATATTTTGTCCTAGGTATTCAGATTCACTGGGACAAATTTCAACACTCATCAAACCTCTCATAGGATGCATACATTGAGTATGTGTTACAAAGGTTTAATACGGTTAATAGTAAACCTGTCGTAGCACCTATCTCTCACAGTGAGAGATAATGTTTGGCACAATATCCAAAGAATAAAGTAAAGAGAGAGGTTATGGGGAATGTTTTGTATTTTAGTACGGTTGATAGTCTGATGTATGCTCGGCTATATACTAGGCAGGGCATTGCATTCACCATTTGATTGTTTAGTCAACATCTGGTTAACCTAAGTGTAGACCAATATTGTGTTGATATATTAAAGAGAATTAAGGAGTATATGTTGACATATAGAATAGTCAACAGACTAAACCTCGTAGGGAATTCAGATTTAGATTTTAGTCATATGTCCAGATGATCGAAAGTCTACGTAAGGTTTCAGTTTTAAGTTTGCAGATGGTACAATGTCGTGGAAGTGTGTCAACTAGACATGGGTAACTTCCTCGACTATGCATGCCGAGTGCATACTATGAGACTGCTTCACAGACGGTTTAGCTCAGAAACTTAATTTCTGATTTTTCTGTGGTTGATTCAGTGGCTAGACCCATTTGGTTGTACTGTGGTAAACTTCTTGTCGTGTTATTTAATAACAACAAAGAATATCACAAGGTCTTGGCATTTAAAAGTCAATTATTTGGTCATAAACGTGTTGAAATAAAAAGGTGACATTAAGGTTTGGAGTATTTAAAGACTGAGAAAAAGTTAGTCAATCCTTTAACTAAAGAACTTCGCCCACTTATGTTTGTGACACAAGTATACAGTATGAGTGTTTTGATGTCCTTAGACACTGTTAGTTAGAGGATCGTTATGTTTGCTCCATGTACATTTGTACATTTTGATGTATGATGATAGTATGATAGTTCATCAATAGAGATGATCATCATTTATCCTCAATAATACGTGTTATCATACATTTTCATAATACGTATAAAAGTCTTAAGATTTGTGTCGATCTTAAGCATTTAAAGGTCATTGGGCATATATACAAATTGACCTTATACCTATGTCGTTTAGACATATATATTTTTTAAAAGGATATCCATGATGTTTGACATGACATAGGGGGATATAAGTTTTTAATCCCATAAAGGTTGTCTAACGCAGTTTAGCATTCAGTTGGAGAACATAAAGGTTTTCTCTAATGCAGTTTAGCATTTGGGAGAGGAAACAAGTTTTCTCTAATGTTGTTTAGCATTTAGTGAAAGAAAACATGATTTCTCTAATGTAGTTTAGCGTATGCGATTTAGCATAAAGTTAGAGAAATTGAGACCTACAACCGTAGATGATATAATTTAGATCATAAAGGTATAATCATAGTTTGCCACACTCCGTTTCCCATTCATGTTAGTAAGGTATTAGGTATACATGATTGTATTTGATCTGTGCCGCACGTGACACATGCATTTGATACTTTTCAGTATTGAAAGCTTTGCAGGACGGAATGATGGACTTTCGTTATCTTTGGATCAAATGTTTTGTTTTTAAAACTTAGTCAACTAATTCAGTAGCGTGGCTTAACTGAGTTTTTTAAACTAGAGTAAAAAATGTAATTAATGCTTGTCCAAGGGGGAGAATGTTGGACAATTTTGTACTTTCCCATGAAGTTGGACAACTATTAATTGCAGTTTTTGTTTTTTTAATAACTTATCAGTTAAGTTACATAATTTGATCCAGATAACAATAATAAAGTGGCCCAATAAATGATCTAAACTAATAGATCGAAGTTCGGATAGAAAATGAATCCCGATTAGTGTGGATTGGACCTATATCGACCTTGCGATGGGGAAGCCCAATATGAAAGTTATATATAAAGGTTAACATTTCCTGCAGTTGCTCATATAATCAATCGTAAACAAAAGGATTTTCTGTTCTGTTAAGAGATATTACATTTTGAGAAAACTGTAGAAAGACCTTCCTGCGTCTCGAAGAGTAGTTCCTAAGAAAAAAGTGGTAGATTCGTACTCGTTTCAGCTTTGAAAAGCTCGTTTGAAGTTATTGTTGGACCCCGAACTTTTCTATTAATTGAGAATTGTTGGTGATTATTCATATGTAGAGAAAAGGAGAATTCTTGAATTTGAAATGAAATGGCAAAGATGGATTAGAT
>JANITX010000212.1:66483327-66511581 GCA_027564395.1 Erythroxylum ulei | reverse complement strand
AGAGGCAATTAGATAGAAAAGTGAAAATTATAAGATCTGATAGAGGTGGTGAGTATTATGGAAAGTATGATGAATCTAGACAGTGTCATAGTCTATTTGTTAAGTTCATTGAAAGCCATAGCATATGCGCACAATATATTATACCAAGCACACTGCAACAAAATGATGTGGCAAAAAGGTGAAATGAAACATTAATGAATATGGTTACGATTATGATGAGTAATTCCTCTTTACCCAAAAGTTTATGGATGTATGCACTTAGAACTACTATGTATCTAGTAAACAGGATTTTTAGTAAGGCAGTTCCTAAAACTCCTTTCGAGTTATAGAATGGAAGGAAATCTAGTTTAAGACACCTGCATATTTGAAGATGTCTAGTAGAAGCACAAATTTATAATTCACATAAAAGAAAACTAGATTCTCAAATAGTTAGTGGTTACTTTACTAGTTAGCTAGAGACTTTCAAAGGGTATAGGTTTTACTGCCTGAACCATTGTCCTAGAATTGTTGAAACAGTGGTGAGGCTAGAGACAGTGTTGAAAATCAAGTTGCGAATATTAATAAAATAAGGGTTGATGCTCCATTACCCATAAATGTTGTTACTACTTTGTCAAAAACAACATTTGGATAATGAAAAAACACCCTATGAAGAACCTACTTACTAACAGCTCATGCAAATGAACCAATTGGTATAACTTTAAATAAAACTGTAAAGGTTAGAAGTTCAATTATTTCTGATGATTATGTGATTTAGTTGTAAGAATCATATTTTTGATTGCAGCATTGATAATGATCCTATTTCGTTTTCATAAGCCATAGGTAGTAATAAGTCTAAAAGATAGATTGATACTATGAAAGAAGAGTTAAAATCAATGGCTCAAAACTATGTCTGGGATCTTGTAGACTTGCTAGAGGTTTTCAACGAGCTGGCTAGAAATGAGTTTTTAAGACCAAACGCAACTCAAATGCCAATGTTGAAAGATATAAAACTAAAATTGTTACAAAAGGTTACACTCAGAAATATGACATTGATTATAAGAAGATTTTTTCACCTATCTCAAAGAAAGATTCATTAAAAATAATTTTAGCATTAGTGGATCAATTTGATTTAGAGCTAAATCAGATGAATGTGAAAACAATCTATCTGAATGAGGATCTTAAGGAGGAATTTATATGGATCAACCTGTAGATTTTTCCATTAAAGGTAAAGAAAGTGTGGTGTGTAAATTGAAGATGTCAATATATAGACTTAAACAAGCTTCCTGAAAATGGTATATTAAGTTCAATAATATTATTACTTCTTTCTGCTTTAAGAAATCACTATTGATCGATGTATTTATCGGAAAATCAGTGAGAGTAAGTTTATATTTTAGTTCTATATGTTGATGACATTTTGCTTACTGTTAATGACTTAAGTTAGTTGCATAAGACTAAAGAATTTCTTTCTAAGAATTTTGAAATGAAAGATATGCGAGAGGCATCCTATGTGATTAGAATTTCAATATTTTGTAAGAGATCATAAGGTTTATTAGGATTGTCTTGAAAAGCCTATTTTGAGAAAATTCTTGAGAAATTTAATATGAGCAACTGCTCAGCAGGTGTAGTCCCTATTTAAAAGGGAGATAAATTTAGTTTTATACAATATCTAAAGAATGATGTTGAATGTAAGGAAATGGAAACAATTCCATATTCTTATGTTGTGGGCAATTTGATGTCCTTACAAAACTGTATTAGACCTGACATCAATTTTGTAATATGGATGCTAGGTAGATAAGTAATTTTGGTATTGATCACTGGAAGGCTGCAAAGAAAGTGTTGAGATATCTTTAAGGAATAAAGGATTGCATGCTCACTTATAAGAGTTCTGATCATTTAAAAGTGATTAGATATTCAGATTCAGTTTTTTATTTGGGTTTGTTGATAGTAAAAAATCAAGGTTTGACTATTTGTTCCTATTAGCTGAAGGAGCAATCTCATGGAAAAGTGTCAAACAACCTATCATTGCTTCATCCACTATGGAAGCAGAATTTGTAACTTATTATGAGGCTAAATTTCATATATTATGGCTGCAAAACTTTATTTCAGGGCTTAGGATTGTTGACATAATAAGCAAGTCACTGAAAATTCATTGTGATAATTCTGCAACAGTTTTCTTCTCTAAAAATGACAAAAACTTTAGAGGCGCAAAACACATGGAATTAAAGTATTTTGTTGTTAAGGAGAATATTCAGAAATAAAGAATATATATATAACATATTAGGACGGATCTCATGATTGCAGACCCTCTAAATAAGAGTTTACAACTAAAGGCATTTAAAGAACATGTGCATAGGATGAGTTTTGATTGTATTGATGATTGATAATAATGGTTGATGACAATGTGTTTAACACTCTTGAGCTTAATAATAAAATATTTCTGAATTTTATATTTCTTATCATTATGTTTATGTATATATAATTGTTTGAATAAGAAATTTGTATGTATTTTCATAACAAGTATGTAGAATATATGCAGTCTTGGCCCGCGACGAGGGTAAACAGGGCACTTGCATAAGGCTCACTCTCAATCTCATTTCAGTATTCTACCATTCCATAATTTCATTAATTTGAAGGTTATTAAATCCTATTTAGTGGTTATTAGAGAAGGGGAATATATAAGATTTTTGGCATCTCTTTCTCTCTTACCGTGGGGCCCACTCTCAGTCTCATTTCAACCGTTCTGGATAATCCCATTTTATGGTTGTCAGAGAGAAGTGGAAGAGACAAAATTTTGGGCGTCTGCTTCTCATTCCATGTTTAAAAGTTTTTTTTACAGTTTTGACTTCTAAATTCTGAGTGAATTAAAAAGTAAAGTCTTGAACTTTTTTTTTTAATGTATTTTTAGCTTACTAAATATTTAAATATCTGAGTGATAATTCAATGCAATACTTGTGATTCATCTACTTGTAGTCTTTTTTTTCTTTTAGTGCAATAAATCCCTAAATTTATTATAAATAAAATTGAAGTTTATTTTATTTACATTTTAGCACTCTCTAGGTCCTTGAATAAATTGCATTAGAAGAATAACCCACTTTGAAAAATATATAATTAAATAAATTAGTTTTTGACTTTGTTATTTTAGTTATTGTATTCTAAAAAAGTATTATTATTTAAGTATCACAAATTTTATTCATTTTTATTTTATTTGTATTTATTTAAACTAACGTAATATTAAATTTACTTAAAATTTTAATGAAATATAATAAAAATTATTTGACAAAGACTGCAATATTGTTTTGACTGTAATAAAAATATAATATTAAAACACTAGTTGAACTTTTGTCAAAGACTGCAATTTTGTATTAACTGGTTGACGATGAGAATTGTTGCTAATGTAGATAGAACTGACATGAACGATATAACTCCTTGTTTTTCCCCATTTGAATAGGAAGTTTTAGTTCCTCAAAGATGACAACTTTACAGTTATAATTTACCAAAAAAAAAAGACAACTTTACAGTTATAGATAGGCAAAGAGAGTGACTTGTTTTTTAACTTAAAAAATAATTTATAAATTATTGTATAGTTCCAAAAAAAAAAAAAAAGGTAGTATCAATTGTAATATAAATGCAATTTGTTCTGTGTGGTTTACACTAACAAGAGAGACAGAAGGGGGTAACAGAAGATTGTATTAGCGTCGTGAATTTCCACACTGAAGCTGGTTGGACCAAGTCGTTGACTGTCGACTTTGCCACAAACATTTAGATTTAATTGAACGGCCCATGTCCTCATATCGTTTTGTATATTATTATTTAAGTGTCACAAAATTTATTCTTTTTAATTTTATTTATATTTATTTAAACTAACATAATATTAAATATACTTAAAATTTTAATAAAATATAATAAAATTATTTGACAATTAAATAATACCATAAATAGTTAATATGATATACTACATTTACTACTATGTTAATTCCTACAAAGGAAAAAATTTTATTACTTAAAATTTAATAAAAATATAATTTATTTTATAATTAAATAATATCGTAAATAGTTTATATGATATCCTAAATTTATTTTTTATTACTTCAAATTTTATAAAATTATTTGATAATTAAATAATATCGTAAATAGATTATATGATATACTACATTTACCATTATGTTAATTCCCATAAAAGAAAATTTTTAATTAAAAAATCACTAATGTTAATTAAATTGAAAAACTATCGAAAATATTTGATTTAATAATTTAGACCTTTTATTTAGTTGCTTGACAAAATAATATTCGATCATTTCTACACTTGCAGAATAGGATAATATTTAATAGTTAATAACTTAGAATATAATTTACTATATTTTCTCCTACGTATGTTAATTTTTTGTATTTTTAGAAATTAATGTTTCTTTATCATAAAAAATTTGTTCTTTGTTTTTTCATTTTTAATATAAGATATTAAATTTTGCTTTCTATTTTTTTCTCTGTTATAGATATAATACTATTGATATATCTTTGTAATATATTGTCAAGCTATTAGTGTTCTCTTATGCCTGCATACTTCTTCCAATTTCATACAAGTGTTTTTGTTCATTTTATTAAACACTTGTAATAAATAGAACAGTTAATAGATTCCTAAGAAGAAGTAGTTAATAAATTTATTAAAAGAGTAGCCTCCTCTAGTGAGAATCTTGAGGTATTAGGTGAAGATAATTTTGAACAACATAAAGAAAATTTATGTGATGAGATTCATATTCTGGAGGATATTAGCAATTTGAGTGAGCATGATCATGTACCAAATGTATCTACTTTA
This sequence comes from Erythroxylum ulei, assembly GCA_027564395.1. Classification (NCBI taxonomy): domain Eukaryota; kingdom Viridiplantae; phylum Streptophyta; class Magnoliopsida; order Malpighiales; family Erythroxylaceae; genus Erythroxylum; species Erythroxylum ulei. The sequence goes on along the minus strand of JANITX010000212.1, from coordinate 66,506,792 downwards.
GAAAATTTAAAGGTAGATCAACAACTAATCCTTGTATTGGATATTTATGATACTAGAAATTGAGATAATCTTGATAATAAAGTAAAAGATATTTTAGTTAAAAAAAGGCCTATAAGAGAATTGAATCTTATGCTTCCTTTAGACAATACCTTTAGACATTTTTCATATTCTTATTATCATAGAAATTTGAGTAATGGAGATAATAGCGATAGAAAATGGTTGGTTTACTCTAAACATGTAAATAAAGTTTATTGTTTTTGTTGTAAGTTGTTCAAATCTAATAGCAAACAAAATGCATTAGCAAATGATGGATTTAGAGATTAGAAGCATCTTAGTGATATGACACATTCTTGTGTTAAAGTTGTTTCATTTTTTGGAGTTAAGCAATGCATATATGCATTATTTTCAAGTTTTCCTAAAAGGTGGAAAGTCTTACTTGATAATGTTTTGAGTTTAATCATGAAATCATTGTTTAACACTCGTTGGGAGAGTCGAATAAAAAGTGTTAAAGCTATTAAATTTCAAGCTCTTCAAATAAGATTGGCTTTGATGGAATTATCTAGATCTTGTGATAATGCCAATTCAAAGAGTGAAGTGGAAAGTTTTGTTAGTGTACTTGAGAGGTTTGAGTTTTTACTTTATGTGGTTATTTGGTACGATATTTTATTTATTATTAACATGGTGAGTAAAAAGTTGCAGTTTAAATCTATTTGTATTGATGCTACCATAAAGAAATTAGAAGGTGTGATGATATTTTTTTGAGAAATATAGAGATTAATGGTTTGGATTTAGTTTGAATATTGCCAACGTTTTGCACATGAGATGAATGTAGAGTCCACATTTCTAGCTAGACGTTGTATTATTAGGAAAAGAAAATTTGATGAAAATGATCAGGATGGGCAAATACAATTAGTTGAGGATTTTTTCAGAGTTAATTACTTTCTGGTTATTGAGGATATGACAATTATTTCTTTGAAGAATATATTTGAACAATTAATGACATTTGAAAATATTTTTAGATTCTTGTTTCATTCAAAAAAGTTGAGGTTGTTAGATGATAACAAATTAAGAGAATGTTGTAGTGATTTTTCAACTTTTTTCTTATGATAATGTATAGGATATGGATTTAGATGATCTTTTTCTGAAATAAAAGTGTTGCAAATAATTTTGCCAAATGAGTTAATGTCATCAGTTGAAATTTTAGAATTTGTTAAAGCTGTATATTGTTATCTAAATGTTTCAATTACTTATCGAATTTTATTGACTATACTTGTGATTGTAGTATCAACAGAGGAAAGTTTTTTAAAGTTAAAATTATTGAAAACCTACCTGAGGTCATTAATATCATAAGAAAAGGTTGAATGATTTAGCTATTTTATGTATCGAGAAGTATATGTTGGACAATATTGATCTTGATAATATTAGTAATGATTTTGCATCTCGAAATTTATAGAGAAATTATTTTTCATAAATCATGATCATCTATACATTTGTTAGTGCAATTCTCTTAGTGTTTTGCAGTGTAATATTGTTGTTCGATTGCTACTATTGCTACAATTTTTAGTGATTTTATTGTTATTGACATATACAAGATATTATTAGTTGATGTATGATCATTTGATATTTTGTTGAGTATGTGGACTTATAAATTGAGTCACTTATGTATGAATATTAAATTTTAATAATAAAAATATGCAATTAAAGTTTACATATTTATATATTGTTGATTTATTAAAGCTTTTTTTTTACTTCGTTCAGGGCCTATAAAATGTTAGGAACTGCCCTAGCTGTATGTTATTTATATAAAACTTATGAACCTAAGCATAATCAGTTCTTAATTTAGTAGTATATGGAAGGGAGTATATGACTGCCATAACCCACATTATGTGATTTGTTGTATTGAGATGCTTATGACGTTAATGACTTATAAGATTTAATTTTTTGCTAGCCTTATGTTACACTATTAAAGATAATGATAAAACATTTGGCCAAGTGGGAGAATGTAAGAAATATGACCCGATGTTATGACCCATATTTTCTGTAGGCTCATATTAAATTTGTTTTTAGGTTTTCTTAATTTAATAGTATATTATCTTGATTGTTAATTTAGTACTTGTTTAATGTACAAGATTTAATGTTAACAGGTATATGTAGTAGTCATCTCTTTATCTAATTAAGTACAGACAAAACAAATACAAAATGATCATATTTAGTTATCCATCAAGCTATTTGTTACATAAAGAGGATTAAGGAAAAGAAACTAGTTTATGATTATTAAAAGCTTTTTTTTATATCATGTCAAATTTCATTCAAAGTAAGTGATTAATTCACTTTATATATGTGATTATTATTATATTCAAGATGAGCATGAATAATTTATGTATAATTTACCTGTCGATGTTTGAATGGTAAGTAAGAAAACTTACAATTTATTCTTTACTTAAAAAGTTTGTAGCGGTACAGTTAAGTTTTTCGAAACATTGGAATTACACCAGCGAAGCAAAACAGTTTTGGCAGCCAGTGAGGCAGTTCATTGGTCCCCCACCAGTTTCTGACAAGTCAAAGTGCTACTATTCATCATGGTAACACCATTTTTCCACTAGATACTTCCCAGTTAAAACTAAAGTAATTGAAGCTTCTGCTCCCTAATTTACCTGATGCGCGCAGGCAAGATCGTTACTAACGTTTTATAGGTATCGGGTGAAGTAAAAAAAAGGCTTTATTAATATACAAATGTGTAAATTTTAAAAGTATATTTTTATTATTAAAATTTAACATCTATGTATAAGTGACTCAATTTATAAGTGGATACACTTGCCAAAATATTAAGTAATCATAACATTAGCTAATAATATGTTACAAATGTCAGTAGTAATAAAATCACTAAAAATAGTAACAGTAACAACAAAATAATAATAGTAGCAATCAAACAACAAAAAATTAAGAGAATTGTACTAACAAACACAATTATGATCATAATTTATAAAAAAACAATTTCTTCATTTATTTCTAGATGTAAAATTATTAATAATATTATCAAAATCAATATTATCCAAGATATCTTTCTTGATAAATAAAATAGCTAAATCATTTCGCCTGTTACGGTCTCATTTAATTGTCAAATAATTTTTATTTAATTATCAAATACATCCAACTATTTACGGTCTTATTTAATTATCAAATAATAATAATAATAATAATTTAATTACCATGGTATGTTTAATAAAATCATACAAATTTTATAATAAATAAAACCGTTTATGTAATCTTTGAATTGAGTAACTTAAATTATTTGATTTAGCCATATTATCACTAAACTTACGTGAATCTCTACAAGAACAAAACTCTAACAATTATTACATTACTTGTGGCAAAGTATAATGAAAATTACAATTACAATTACAAAAATTATATTATTTATTAATGTTTAATTATATTTTTATAAATAATAAATAATCTAAAAAGGAAAAAGGAAAAACACAAATAAATACAGTATCATTTAATATTAATGTTCTGATTTAAAATGCTAATATAATGTCCACGTTAATGAAAAATTACTAATTAATTATAATATATTTAAATATTTATTAAGCTAAAAATACATTAAAAATAAAATTTTTTACCTTTAATTATCGCTCATAACTCAAAAAATATAATCGTAAAAAAATTTTATCGTCCTTTTTGAGTTAAAGTATCTTAAATTCTTATGTTAATGAGAATTAAAAAATTATAGTATAAGAGATATGCTCAAATGCTTCAATGATATTTATAAATTTAACAATTTAACGTTATATAGCTAATAAAGAAACTATTTAGCTTCCAATATTAAATAACGCTAACTTTCTCGGTAAGTTATTTATTAATTAACTGAAAAAATGCCGAAAAATTGCTGCTCAAATGCATTGAAAGTGGCCTCTAGTGAGGAGGATGGCCCTGCGCAGGGGCAGGCTGCGTGGGTTAGAAGCTCATTGGAACAGACTGGTCAGAGTGGCGGAAAACGATCGAGGCAGCGGCCATTGTAGCAACTGTTTCACCGGCGAGATCCGACCCGGAATTGCTTGACTCTATCTCGTAAGCGTGCCTGTCGGTGCTCGGTGGTCATATCTTCGGGTCTTTGCCAGCAGTAGTGATCGGTATTGCCATCTCCCAACTATCCGTAAAGAAATGGGAGTTAAAGATTTAAAAGGTATGTATTGGACCGGGCTTTAAGGGATAACCTGACCCAATCAGATCAAACCCGGATTATATATTGGAGTCTTTTCAGCATTTTGTGCTATAATTTCTCATAAATCCCAGAACCCTGCCAAAGCCCTCCATTCTTTTGTTTTGCTCCCTTCAAGTTCGTCTTTTCAGTTTCATAACCACCCCATTGAACTAGGGACAGGTAAAATCCAATCCCTTTGTTAATGTGTGCTTATTTGCATTTACCTAATTCTGTCTAGGTTTTCTTGATTGAAATTTTCTTACCCGTTGTCTCTTTGAAACCTCATTTTGTAGTTTTGAAACGGCATAGGGTTTTGTAGAGTTTCGAGTAGGGGTCTGTTTGCGGTTTCAATTTAGATTCTTTGCAGTTCGTGGGGTTTATGGGTTAATTTGGACCCGTACTTTTTTAGGTGCTTGGATGGAGAAGGGAGAGAGTTTATTGGAAGCCTTATATGAAGATGAGAGTTTTGAAGATGCTGAAGATGTGGAGATGCAAGATATTGAAGAAGGAGAGTTTGTGGAATCAAAGCCGCATCCTGTTATCGGACATAGTGACGATGGTGGAGACAATATAGACAAAGATGAAAAAAACCGGAGACAGAAGAATAAGAAGAAGAAGAATAAGAAAAGAAAAAGAAGCAGTGGCCCAGGCCAAAATTTTACAGATATAAACAGGTATATTTGCATTTGTAGAAAGGTAGTTCATTTTGTCATGTTTTATTATTTAGTTGGAGTAGATTACTTGATTTGACTACAACCCATTTTACTTTACCTTTTAACATTTAAAAGAGTAAGTGTTTGTTGATAGTCGTATGCTTTGGCATCCATGGTTGACCATAATGAACCTTTCCTCGCTTTTCCTGGACCTATATACTCTTTTATGCTCGCCGATTAACTGCATTAACTTCCACTTCTGTTCGTGGAACCAATGATGTCTGTACATTGATTAGCAAACTATTTGCCAGCGGTAATCTTCACTATGGTCTTCACAGGGGTATCTAATTCTATCTTATAGGTTTGTTTTAGATGCTTGCCGGAGACTTAAAGAAAGGAAATCCTACATGGTCTATACTGCTGTAGGTTGTTTGGGAGTTTCTGCACTACGTGATCTTCTGAAAGAGGTGACTCCATTCACCTATATAAAAGCTTATTTGATTCATACACATGAGAACCAATGCTTATTTCTCGTTCTGCTTTCTGTTTTTATGCACATTGTCTTGTGTTAATGACCTGATGTGATGCTCAGTGCATCTTCCTGTGCTAAGAATTCTTGCATAAGAATATGGTACTTTTCATGTAAGGTTCTTGTGTTTCATTGTCATTTAGTTCTCCTTGGGATCTCAATTTTTATTATGCTTTGTTCAAATGTTGACAATTATTTTCTTTATCTTACCCAGAGGACCTAATTCCATGTCAATTCAGACCTCATGATTCTTGTTAATTGGTGTTTTTGGAAATGATCAACATTAACCTTTGAAATTCATCTTCTATCATCCTGGCAGAATGTCGCTAACCAAGAATAAACACTCTCTTAAATTTTGTGTGGACAAGTAAGGTTTGCTGCCTTCCATGAGGAAGGTGAGAATTTAGGTTATCTGATGCTGGACTCGATCTAGGGACAACAATGCTTGTCTACTTTGAGCCATTGATAACATCTAATTATGGTTTGTATTTGCCAATACTTGCAGATTTTATAGCAGAAGAGTTATGTGCTCTGAGAATGAGATAATCTTGGCTGAACCTCTACGTCGTTTTCTCTTGTGTAGGTTGATATAAAACTTCATTTTGAACTGGTTGACTTGGCTTGCAATTAGAGATTTTTCATTGATATAACTTACATTAACCAGGCAATAAGAGAAACAGATTGTTTCATAATGGTTACAAAAAGTTTCCCATGTTTTAACAAGGTAATACATTGATATTGTTATTGGTTCCATTGAGATCATATTTTATGCAACTTCAGGCTTCTTTCAAGCTGGTCTACATCTACTCAAGTGATAAAAGGCCTACTGTTACATTCAGGTCATAAATTGAATATCAAATTTTGAGGAACTTGAGTAATCTTGTGCTCACATTTGCTCATACTCTTGTGGGTTGAATAATGTTGTCTTGTTTGTTTGCTGCTTGGTTGAAAGACTGAAAGAATAATGCGCTTAGATATTATGGTCAATTTTTAAACTCACTCGTTAGTTCTACTGTGCCTGGTGTTAATAGTCTTTTCTATTCTTTGTTTCATTTCAGTACACTGAGATTTGTTTGGTGTAACTTTGGGTTTACTTTTCTCTCTCTCTCCCCCTTCCTCTCACTCTCTGGTCTGTTTTTGCTAGGGCTCCATGTTTAAAGAAGTGTGCATGCATTATATCTCTTTAATTATTTTAAGATCTGTATACTAAAACGTGGAGGTTTTTAGGTGGATGTAATTCAGTCATGTGGCGGGCAGATGACTGTTGATGGGAGACGTTTTCGAAATGGTGGAGGTATACTGTGGAACATCATCAAAGCAAGAGAACCAATGGCTTACAAAGAGATAATGAGAAAGACCAAGGAATTTGAGGTATTTGATAATCTTGCTTTGCATATCTAAGATACGAACCTAGTACTAATAGAGCATGCACATTGCTGCGATTCTTCCATTGTGACATTTTTATATTCCTAGGTTTGTGCGTTTATGGTTGTAATGTTTGTCTGCACATTAAGACGAACCTCAACTTTGGTTCTTTTCCAATGCAAAGAACATAGAGTTACTACTTGTTTCTGATTTGTATTATTAATCTATAAACTGTGGAAGATTACACTTACGGTGCTTTGTATGAATTTTTGCTGTCTCTTGAGTGATAATTTATTTCAGGTTCCTGTTTTTCTTTTCCTAATAGACAGTATTGTACTTGTTAATGCAGAAGCAATTCAAACAAAAGAATACTGTTCAGGCTCCTGAAGCAAACAAAAAGAAATCCTCTCAACAAACTACCTGTGGAATAACTGATGGGAGCTCTGGAGTTCCAGATTGTTCAGATTTTGTAACTCGAACTCAGCAGGAGCAGTCTCGTGCTGACGGGAAGCACAAATCTGTTCATGATAGGCTGAGGATTCCAGTTTCGTATGAAGATCTGGTTGTTTGTGATCCAAAAGATGATAAAGTATGAGCTCTCGGAAAGTGGACAAGTATGGAATCAAATTCTGTTTTCGAACAGAATGATAAAACATTTCTGTTTTTTTCTTTCTTTTCAAGATAACAGAAAAAACTCCCCCCTGGAGTTAGAATCTGAGTCAAATTTCTGCTATTTATAAATGTAAATGTCTTGAACGAGAATATTTTTAAGATGCAATACTTGAATCTTTTTTTGGATCTTGGATATGTAATTGCAATTTGTCAAGTATTATGTTTTTGATGAGTGCAGAAGAGGAAATTCCAAACTGACGGCGTCTGGTCAGTTTTAATGGTTCAAGAAGCTGGAGAGGTTGTTCCGGAACTAAATGTGTTTGGGCTCAGAATCTCAAGCAATTCTGGTAGTAATGAGGAAGATGTGGACTTGGTTCATTAAACCAAGTTTGAAGGTTTTGAGAATGTTACGAACAAAGCATGAGTACAGAAAACACGAAAAAAGTCATGAGAACGATGTGGGAAACAACATTGACTATTATCGCTAAAGTAAATTATCTAAAACGCATTGTAGCTTATAATGGATGGAATAATCTTATAATAACCATATTGACACGTCTCACTACGGGAAGGGATTGTACTGTTTATTAGTGTAATGGTCATGTCCATAATGAATGATTTTGGAGTTAGTTTGATTTTCTCTCTCTTGTATACATTCACCTGTCATACACTCACCTTGCTTTCATCATCCCCATTTTTTATCATAACACCTAATATTAGACTAGGCAAGACTTGACTTAGGCATGAGAGGGGCAGAGCTGAGGTAATTAGAGGAAGGGATGGACAGTCTATTGGAAGGTCAAATGAGAAATGAGAAGTTGCTGATTGAAAGCCAGAATAGGACGGATAAACAGGAGTAAGGAAATCAATGTTCTAAAATTTATGTTTCATCAACCTATATAAAAGATGGAAAAGGAGAGCTCTAGGGTACCAACTGAAACCTTAGGGGAGAACGAAATTATACTGCTCTAACATAATTTAGTAAAATAGACATTCTGGTGTTTGGAGTTGGAGTGAGAGACTGAGTTTATAGGTGTGAGCAATTTTTTGCACTGAATCACACTCTTGGCGGGTTGAAGGTTGGAATAACTTCCATGCATTTGCAAGTACAAGAACAAGAATGGTACTAGTTGACCTTGAGGAACATGAATTCTCGAGAGGTCCTAAGATGGGAGGAGTTTGTGACTATTTCTTGCCGAAGGTTTGATGAAGAGATTTTTGATGATCCAATTAGAGACTTGAAGGAACTGAAGCAAGAAGGTTCCGTACTGGAATTTTGTGCTTAATTTGACAACTACTCGAAGAAGCTATCATTGCCAGAATAATACTTGATAGGCTTCTTCCAAAATGGCCTAAAACTAGAGGTAAGAGCCTAACTTCAAAATGATGGACCCGCAAACATATGTGTTAGCCAGAAACTAGGTCATCGTAGCTGCAAGCACACTTGTGTATTTAAGAAAAGGAGGAGCTAAATAGCTAACTCAGATAGGTGGAGGGAATGTGATGACAAACAAGGCAATGAACCCGATAACAATCATATCTAATATTAACTCAGAGGTGGGACTCTTACCTACCTCGAGCAACCGAGGAAATAATACTTTCCTTATTATTTATATCTCTTTTTTTTAAATGAAGCTATTATATATATTCACATTTGATGATATATACTACGTGTTGTTTTAAGATTGAATTTCGAAGATGACATATATGCTCATGGAGGCGAAAGTGATGTCACTACAGTCCGTAAAGGATTAGAAAAATCAGTTATTTTGGAAAATTCATCAATTTCATAGACTTCGTCTGGTCGTCTGGTCGTCTGGTCATTCATATATGCATGTCACTTCAATTTTGGTTCGTTTAACGGTTTACTAATTTGACAGTATCTAAGTTCTATATTGATTGTGTTTTAGGTAAACCGTTTCGTACTGACAGTTCATCTGGAGAACTTGTCTTCCATATTAAATCTGGCGACTCATTCACTGTATCCTCTAAAAATTTAGCTATAGTGAAAATGTTGTTGCAAGAGGGTGTGAAAAACCCTACACCTGAGGGAAGAACTATCACTGTTTCAATTGGTGCCTTTGAACATGCAAGGACCTTTCTCGGAAATTTTGACATCGAGAACTCATTTACCTTTACCGACTCTCATGTCACTTGGAATTCAAAAAAATAATTATATCATTGTTATTTATCGATGCAATCAACTGGACTCAACTTTAAAGTTGATTTATTATTGTATTTGTAAGAATTTGTCAAATAACCTCTCTACTATTTAGGGGTTAAGGTACATACTATTAAGTGTGGACTGTTATTGTTCTTATTCTATGACTATAATAATTGTTAACCTTCTAATTCAAAGTTCGTACTGCTCTATATATCATATTATTATATTGATATAATTATTAAAATTTTTATAACTAATTTCTGCATTGTTAGAAATATTAATGATTAATTAATACTGTTGTTTAACACTTAAAATTATGTTGTGTGTATTTTTTCAACAATACGTTGTAAACATTCAAAACAAATCTCCAATAAAACATATCTTAATTATGATAGGTTATAAAAATGTTAGTTTAAAAATTTTGAAAAATGTGAACTCTTTGGTGACGAATTTGGCAAATGGTTACCAAATGTGTTGCAAATTACTATGAAATCTTTGGTGACGATTTTCAGAAATCGTCACTAAATATGAACCATTTGGTGAGCGTGACACTTCTCAAATATCATTACCAAATGGTTACTTTTAGCGACAATGTGAAAAATGTAGCAAAAAAACACGTAGCTAAATGTCTAGAACCTTTAGTGGTGATTTTTGAAAACCGTGACTAAACGTCTTTTTCGTGACTATTTTACATAATCATCACCATGATTTCGAAAATTGGTCACCAAATGTTTACTAGATTATGGTGATGATTTTTAAAAAGCGTCACCAAAAGTTTATTTAGCGACGGATGTTTAAAATCTTCACCCGATGTGAACCATATTGTGACAATTTTGTGGAATTGACACTAAATATTCACCATTCGGTGGCGTTTTTAGTCATTCGTTACCAAATGTTGATCTTTTTATAACACTTTTATAATTAGTCACTAAAGGCTTACTTTTAATGACAATTTTAAAATCATCACAATATGGTTGCTTTTAGCGATGATTTCTTAAACGTAAAAAAAAAAAAAAAGGTAGCTAAACATCTACTTTATTGTAGTGAACCAAGTGTTATAGGAATGAGAGACAACCCTCTAAATTGTTAATTTCACCTAAACAGGGGACGACAGTGGATGAAACAACAAGAGCTCAGATAGAGAATTCAATATTGGGCAGTGAGTATTTTAAAGTTTCAACGTTATAGATTACCCTCCTTATAGAAAACAGTGCACCAAAAAATAGCTCCCTTACGTTATGGTCCATACCAAATCATTGATAAAATTAGTAAACTGGCTTGTACCGTACAACTTTCAAGGAAATCTCTCATTCACCCAACGTTCCATATTGTGTCTGATAAGACTCCCATCTCATCACAATCGTCGCAGTTATTGGAAGAAGCATGGTTAAACGCCATAACCTGGAGAAACAAGTGAAGGCGTCACCTGAAAAACGTTGTTTGAATTACAGAATAGATTTCTAGAAATTAAACTTGTGTACAAGGTTTTTCTTGAAGGAGAAGGCAATGTTACGAACAAAGCATGAGCAAAGAAAACGCCGGCAAAGTCATGACGACGCGGAGGGAAACGACATAAAATAGTATTACTACTTGAGTAAATATCCTAAAACGCATTGTATTGTTAGCATATACACGCGTCCTGTTATGGGAGGCGAATGTATTGTTTATTAGCTATCGTGACGGCCATATCCATAATGAATAATTTTAAGTTGTCTGATATTCTCTCTCTCTTGTATTCTTCTTTGTCTTCTCCCTCACTCAATCCGCTACACATTCACCTGTCACCCACTCTCCTCGTTGTTTTCATCATTGCTGTTTCTTATCATACAGAGAAAACCTTGGATTGGTTATTTTTGCTTTTCTGAACTAAAATCTTTTATCATAAATCACAAACGTCAAGGTATAATAACTATAAAAAAAATGAAAACAGTAGCGCTCGCTTGACACTCCCTTCAGTTTCGTATGGTTGGAACATTAATGAGAGTTGAAGCTGCACACAGGAAGAAGAGCACATCATATGTTCTGTTTGCCAGTCTTAAATGGAAACCAGCTCTGCTTGCAGGTCTCGAGAAGTATGATCCGTCCCCCAATTGTTGTCCTGAACAGTGTATGTATGTGTTCAGCATGAGTTGATTACAGTTTTATTGCCGAGATTAAGATACCAATAATGAAGTTAGTTTGACGCATAATTTATATAAGTTTGGAGCTTTGTCACCGATTTGCAAAATGGCATAGTATTGGAAGCAACAGTTTGTTTTGTCTTTCCTACGTTATCTTATTTCTCAATACATCTGATCTACTTAAGAATATTTCCACAAGCTACTTGACACAAAAATGATTGGCTTAGAAGATTGGAAGTGAGCACACTTTCGAGAGACAAGTAATTTAGAGAACCTGAACCAAATGTACTTCTAAATGTAGTTAATTAATGCACTAGTTCTCAAATAAATTCGTGAAGTAAAGCTGATGATACCTGCATACAACACTGCAAAGCCTAGCTAAAAATTAACTTTTCAAATCACAGATGGCTAGCTGATTTTGAACCAAGCATCAGTCTCCAATAGGGTGGTTGGAAAGGAAAGAGGACCATCAGATTTGGTACTTGGTTATGCTGACTTGCCTCTGCCTCTGCCTCCGCCTCCGCCTCCCACTATTCAATAGTTTCCACTGTCTATTACTGTATTGCAGGAACTTGGTTGTCTTGAAAATCCATTGATGCCCACGAGTAAAACTAAAGACTCAAAATAAGGGTCCATATAGAAGGAATTCACTATGCCTTTGATGCCTAGATGATGAACATTATCACTTTGAACTTCGTAAGTAACCAGTTCCCCGTTGCTTGCCACCAATACAATTTCACCATTCTTTCTAAGGCCCAACGCTTTACCAATCCCTCCGTTTAGGTTAACCGTGAATTGTTTAGTCCAAGACTCGACGTTGCTATACTCTTTCATCACCCAAATGCAACAACTATCATACCTGATCCATTGGCTGTGTGTATTACGATTGTATTGTATCAAGAAAAGCAATTGACGGGAAACTCCTATAGACAAATCTAACACAGACAATCCTACCACACTCTCTGGCAGCTTCTGTTCTCGAAAAATTTCATCGCTCATGTCAAACAAGACCAAGCCCAGATCTCGAAAATCGTTATATGCTCCACTAGGATTGTATCCAATCCAATGAACAGCTCCATTCAGAAAAACCTGCAGTGATAGTTCAGATGTAACATAACGAGGAGTTTTACTGACATTGACGTTCCTCCAAGCATTCTTGCCGAGCTCGTATAGTTCTACCTTAGGTGCAGCAACTACTTTACGCCCCTCGTCGCCCATGCCATAAACAATCCTTACCACTTTGTGATCGTTAATCTTTGCATCGAATCCGAACCCAAGAACAAACATGTAGGCATGATCAAGATTAACGTTAGGCATTGGAAGGGTCATCCATTTGCTTATAGTGGGGTTCCATAGAATAATAGTACGAGCGTTGGTAGCGTAAGTGTCAGAGAGACACAACAGTCCGTTACATGAACCAACAATCTCAAAGTACTGAGAGTTGCTCTTAAATGGGAAAGCAAGTTCTTGACACTCACGAAATGAGTGTCCTTTCTTATCATCATCAGGATGTACCGTGTAATTTTCTTTCTTGCTATTCCAATTATAGTGCCTGAGTAGAAATTTAGTGCTTGTGTTGCTCTCGAGGGTGTATCTGGTGTGTGCGGAAATGAAACTTGGACTACTTATCAAAAAGTACCATGATTTTGAGACGCACCTGCACTGAACCAAAAGCTTCACAGCCAACCTTTTGAGGATCTCAACCAGCAGTTCTTGATCAATATTGCTCGGCATAGTTGTTTCTAAAGCACCTTTTTCCTGTTTTCTTCTTTCTTTTAGTTCTTCCTTTTGCGTGGTGGCTTGAGCAATAATATTCCAGCATATGCTCCTCAGGATTCTTGCTTTTTGTTGTGCTGTTCTGTGTTTCTTCTTTTGTTTATTTCTTCTTGGACTGAGCAATGGATTTGACTTTTAAACTTACGAACAGTTTGATCTGTGGTAAGGTCGGATTGCCGGATTCTCCGTCCTCTCTGGAATTTTGTTTTTTGTTTTTTTTACTGTCGGCCTCTCTGGATTATGAGTTAAAAGTGTCAACAAAATCATTGAAAAAGTATTTACGAAAGAGTACTCTTGTAAAAATGTTCACATTGAAGGGGTTAGATTTGGCTAAAAGTCGGGATTTAGCAATAAATTGATGCAGACATGCCAGCATACGACGTCAGTACTTGAACAATAATATGTAGATTTTGTTTTATGTTTCGTTTTTATTGAAAGCACACAAAGAGCCGTCAAGGAAAGTAGGCAAACTGAATTCTAAATTTCTAAGAACTGTCTATGATGGTCATCGGCCCAATTTAAGGGCCTGCTCGCGAATTGAAGCGTCGGTTTTAGACAAAAGTTAACTAGTATGGTTTTTGTTTTGTCTCCACCATAATTAATTTTCAAAATTTAGTATGTTTGATTATTTTGTCCGACTCTACAAATTCCGGCAAGGTTTAATAATTTGATGGATACGATACTGGAATCATGAAGTTTGGTAGAAGATTTGAGCATTACATTTTTCGGGATGATCATTTTATATCATTTGCAACGATCTTGTTGATATTGGAGTAATTAGGTGGGTAATATAAAATCATAGTGCAATTAAACTTGAAACAGAATAGGACACAAAAATTATTGTTATGATTAAAAATATTCACTAACTAACTATGAATTATAAATATTAAATTGTAACTTTTATCTTCACAAGTTTTACTCTTGAATACTTGAAACAAGAAAATAGGTGAATATTTATATGCAAATCAAATGAATCATAGCTATACATTTACCATTTATTCTAATATTTACTTTTGCACTATATATTATCTATCTACGTCCAGATATTTAAAGATTTAATATATAGATATTTGTAACTAATATCTAAATGATTCTTTTAACAATATATTATTTAGATAATTCTTCTAACAATCTCCCAATCAAAATTTTGATTGAGAATCAATCAATCTTCAAAACGCCCTGCCATTATCATGTTGCTTACATTTTTTCAAGCTATATGAGGTTTGACACCAAATAAACTTATTGGTGTTGACTTTTTTTTTTCCATAAATTATAATATACTATCTTTATTATAGATTTTTTTCCATATGCGCAATTCATTCCTCAACTTTTTCATGAATGAAGTGAAACTAAACTCTTATGTGCCTGACTTTGGAATGAACGATATTGTTGGTTAAATACAAGATACTGTGAGTGTTACAAAATAATGAAACCTTTTGTTTTTGTGCTTAAACTATTCTAACACTAGCCTCAACTATACTGCTTCGTTCCTAACTTATATAACTGTTGCATATTCACCTTCTATTATTAACTTAGTCACAAATGATTATAGCTTTAAAACCTAACTTACAATCTCGCCCACAAGTATGGACACATAATCTATAGGAAATTTGATTTTATCAAGATCACCAGTATAATTAGAGTCAACATATCCTTTGATAATAAACTCTAGTCCTTCATATTGTAATGTAATATCAAATATCCCCTTAATGTATCTTAGGATCTTCTTGATATCATTCTAATAATCTTTACTGGCACTTTTCATGTAGTAATTAATCGCTTCCACTACATGTGTAATATCTGATCTTATACAAACAATAACGAGTGTTAAACTCCCTACTACGTATGTGGAGTTCATATTGGAAGATAACTTAAAATTAACAAGAAATGGGTATATACGGACTTATAATTTTGCATATTGAAGTATAACAAAACCTTTTTTAAATATTTTTTTAGTATACTGAATCTTTGAGTAATTTATGTTTTAGTGAATTTGCACCCTGAAAATCTTATTTGGTGACCTTAAATTCTTCATTTTAAAATTCCTAGCTAACTGTGCCTTCAATTATTTAATAATTTTTTTCAAATTATGTAACCAATATATTGTCCACATATAATATAATAAGATAATAAAAAAATTATAACCAAACCTTTGAAAATATGCATAAAGGTTTTTTTTAATTTTCCTAGATCCAAGACTCATGATGAAGGAATTAAATATCTTGTACCAACATCTTCAATTTGCTTAAGGTCATACAAAAACTTGTTTATCCTATAAACTAAGCTCTCTTTTTGTTTTTCTTTAAAACCTTTTAGTTAGAGTATATAAATTTTTTATCAAAATATCCATGAAGAAAAGCAATTTTTACATCTAACTATTTTAGATGTAAGCTAAACATAATATACATCTTTAAGACTACTATGACTATAATAAGTCAAATTACAAGAAAAAAATTTCATTAAAGTTAATTTCTTGTTTTTAAGCATATGCTTTCATAACTAATCTAACAAATTATCCCTCTACTTGATCATTAGCATTTTATTTTATCTTGAAGACTCATTCAGTTTCAATTGTCTTGCTTGTAGTAATGGTACAATTTACCAGGTTATATTTTTAACAAAAGCTTCAATTTCTTCTTATATGACTAACATACACTAAAATAAATCTAAATTATTGAGTGCTTCTTGGAGAGTTAATGAATTTTTATTATCTATTAAAAGTAATATGCTATATTACTCCTTAGTATATTGTAATATCCCCCTCTTATATATATATATACATACATATTGCAACACAAAATGAGCTATCTGTTATTCAGAAACTTTGTGCAATTTCTTCATAAGATCCTCTTCTTCTTTTCAGGGAAAAATTAGCTCTTTCTAACTATATGATGGTTGTCAACAATCATTCCACCTTAATCCAACAAAGACCAAGAGTTAATTGGCTTAAGGATGGTGATAAGTGCTCTAAGTTTTTCTTTAATACTATCCTCGCCAAAAAAACTAGAGTAGGATAAGCTTAATCACAAAAAACATAGGAATTAGCTGTAAAATCCAAATGATATCCAACTTATGGTTGTCAGGTACTTCTCTTCACTGCTGGGCACTCCTAGTTTAGATTGTGGTCCTGACTTTGATCTTACAGTAATTATCTTGAAGAAGATTACCCCTGAGAACTGTGCACTATTAACTAAATTGATAAAGGAAAAGGAAATTGAAGATATTGTTTCCAAGATGGATGGTATGAAAGCCCTTGGATTGGATTGGCTGAATGGCCTCTTTTACCAAAAATCATGGAATATTATAGGGAATTATGTTAAACAAGTTGTTTATGAATTTTTCTCCAATGGAAAGCTACTCAAAGAAATCAACAAAACCTTATTATGCTTGATTCCCAAAGGATCAAACCCTTCGTGTTTTAGTGATTTCAGGCCCATTGCTTGCACCAACTTCCTTAACTAAATCATCTTCAAGGTACTTGTATCTAGATTAAAGAAGCTAATCACTCTACTCATCAGTGATAATCAAAGTGCATTCATATGCAATAGACAAATTGGGGACAATGTTTTAATTGTATAAGAATATTCAAAATCAAATATAGCTCCTAATTGTACCATTAAAGTTGATTTTCACAAGGTTTATGATAGTGTTAGTTAGAACTTCCTATGGACAGTGTTGTAAGCTTATGAATTCCCAAGTATTTCCATCAATTGGCTGAAGAATGCAGATCGACTATTAGTTTTTTTGTGTTAATCAATGAGAGTCTCTCAAATTATTTCAAGGCAGCCAAAAGACTTAGGTAGGGGGATCCTGTCTGCCCCCACTTGTTCATACTTTGTATGGAAACTTTGAACTCCATTATCAAGCTCAAAGTGGATGTTAATCCCAAATTCATATTCGATTCTAGATGCAAGAAAATTAGTCTAACTAATATGTCCTTTGCAAATGATCTTCTACATCAAGAAAATTAGTCTAACTAATATGTCCTTTGTAAATGATCTTCTACCTTTTAGTAGCACCAATCTAGATTCCGTACAAACTTTCATGAAGGCTCTGGATATATTCAAAAACTTATCTAGTTTATAGGTCAACTTTAACAAAATCCAATTCCTCATCTCCAAAGCCACTTTCTCCATGGAGGCCCAAATTGCTTCCGTCGTTGGAATGTTTATGAAGCTTCCACCATTACTTTATTTGGGACTCTATGTCTCCACCAAGAGGTTAAACTACTTTGAATGCACTCCACTTGTTGAAAAAAAAATCCAAAAAATGATTAATTTGTGGGTGAAGAAATGCTAATCTTATGCGGAGAAGATCCAACTTATTAAGTCAGTACACTTAACTCATTATACATTCACTGAAGCTTGCATATCTTTTCATCTAAAAATGTAATCAAGTCACTGGAAAGATTATTCAAGAATATGGAATCACTCCAATGGAAATAGAGGGGCTGTTAAGGTAAAGTGGAAAGAGATATGCTTCCCCAAAGAGGACGGGGGATTAAAGATTTTTTTTTTCAGTTAAATTGACTAATCAAGCTCTTATCCTTAAAAGTCTATGATGGATACTTGAGGACAAGAAATACCTATGGATTAGGTGGCTTCATTCCTACTTTCTCAAAGGAAAATGTACATGGGAGATGAAGAAGAGTCCTTCACATTCATACTTGTTAAACCAACTACTTCACTTAAGGGACATAGTCTGAGGTGACGTTTCATGTAAAATTGGCAATAGGAAACTAATCACTCTATGGTTTGACAATTGGTCTAGTCAAGGCCTACTTATTCACCTCCTAAACTCATCGAGGAACTCTGTCACTGATCCCCTTCATACTAAGATCAATTCCTTCATTAATAACAACTTTTGGATGTTCTCTAATAGCCTCAGTCATCTGTAACCTTACTATTCACTAAATCCATCCAGTTATAATACTTTTTATTAGAAGGATCAACCAACTTCTAGATTGAAAAACAAAGTCACTATAGATCTAATTAGACAGAGGAATCCAAAGGTTGATTGGCATAGAATCATTTAGCATAAAGTTCTACCACCAAGATTTCCTTTCTTCTCTAGCTCATCATAAGGAACAGGCTCAATATTGCTGACAAACTCTCTTACCTTGACGTAAACATATATTTTCCATTATGTTCAGTACATGATGAATCCATAAATCACATATTCTTTATGTGTTCAACTACTATGCTTATTTGGGAACAATTGAAGCAGAAGTGCCTCTGGAATGGTTTAGATAATTCTATCTCCAGCATCATTCACTGGCTAGCAACACAGTATTCTCTCCCTAAGACTGAAAACAGATATACTTAATAGTTATACGACTTTGTGAGCAAACAATTTGGAAAGAAAGAAATGCTAGAAGGTTTGAGTCCAACTGCAAATCAACGGAATTAGATATCATAGAAGTTATCATTGGGACTAGAGAACTTAATATTTTAGAGGACCTTGCACCAAATTGTAAAACCAATTTACTTTTGTCTTTGAACATTTGGTCAATGTGTTACTTATAGTCCTACATAGTTGATAGGTAAATCTAATATGTTTTATTTTGTGTTGAAGGGTACTTCCCATAAACCTCATTTTGGGGTTATATGTTCTATTATTTATTAATTTATTACCTTTTCTTTTTTTTCAAGTACATTAATCAGATAAGTTCATATTTATCTATCGATACCGAATCTATACCTTCTATTAACTATAGTTCCATATTTATATGATTGATGACATGTTACGCCATGATAGATGCTCCTATCCTTATACACATGGATATGATATGATATGATACACACACACACACACATACATATATATAAGTACCTATAAGTATATACATGTACATATACGATTTGAATAATTGTTATCGTGATTCCTATATGAATAATACTGTGATATATAAGTATGTGGATATGAGTTTGGGTACCTATGAAATATTGCATGCATTTATGATGGTTTTTACATGACTAAGTGCTCGTTTTGTGAAATTTCATGGTTGATATTTAAATTGTTTGTGGATGTGTCTAATTGTGATCGTGGAGGAGGAAGAAATTTGAAGGATGTGCTACTTGGTGGGTATGCATCAGGACTAAGTATGCATTGGTTTGATTACAAAAGATAATTATGATATGATATTAAGATATGATGAGGGCAAGCCTATTGGTGATGCTTAGCTCCCTTTAGTCCCTGTGGATTAAAGGAGCCTTACAACTATATGATTTGTCATGCATCATATATGTGTGTTCACAATAATATAAATTGTATATTATATAAGCATGTCATTAGGTGTCGCGGGACGATATGGACTTACTTAGTAAGGTCTGACTATCATCAACTTTAATTTTCAAGTCAGCTTCCATCAGCTCCCCAATAGTGATTCCGAGGAGCGTCGACTATAACACATATGCTTTCCAATAATGATCAATGAAAGAAACAAATTAGTTTGCTCCTCCTATGTAAAGGATTGGTGTTTGCCATATATCAGAGCGCATCAATTCTAAAGCTATCTTATTTATTAAATTTTATACAAGTTTGTTTACTTGTAACATAATGCTTATAAAAGGGTAGTAATACCTTTATAGGCTCAAAGAGTATCATTTGCTTAGTAAGAATCTTTATTCCTTTTTTTAGATATATTTCTAAATCTGTGATGTCATAATATGAAAAATCTTTCATTTGGATTGCTTGAAACGATTGATTCTCTAATTTTAGTGATGTTTCTTCTTTTAACTTGAACAAGTTAGCACATATCTTTTCTCCCTTTATAATTACAAACACATATTAAGCTATCTTCAAAATCTTATTGACAATTTCTATTTTGTATGCAAAATTATCTAGTTATCCTAGAGACAAAAATCTTCTTCAAACCCTCCACAAGTTGTATCTCCTAAAGAGTACATGATTATGCCTTCATTCACCTTTAACTTGATGATTCCAATATCAATAATTTTTAAATTATAATTGTCACATTGTATATAAATACTGATGAGATAGGTTCATAATGACATAATCATTCTTTTCTAGAGGTCATATGAAAAATTATCTTTTGAGTCAAAGAATTATATATCAAGTAGCAACTTCCTTCTTTTCCCACTTCAAATTAGAAAGCATTGCCATCATTTGAAGTACTTGTAAATTTTATTTGACGACTGAATTTTGTTTGTTTAAATTCCAAAAATCCTTTTTCAAGTTACCTTTCTTATGACAATTGAAACATTTTAGTTTCTTTATAACTTTTTATTTTGATCAACCATAATTTAGGCTCTCATTTAGCTGCGTTTCATTGATTTCCTTTTTATCACTATCAAGGCTTCAACTTGTTATGAACTAAACTACTTGTTTTCCTTATTCTTATGCCAACTTTCTTCCTCTAGATCACAACTACAACATCATCAAACATTAGGTAGTCTGTAAGAAGATTATTAGTTAAGTTTATAATAAGTTGATCATATAAATAAGGTAAACTTTGAAGTGGAAGCTCATCACGTTTATGTAACTTTATTTTATAGCCTAACAATGTAAGCTAAGAGAACATAGTAGTCAAATTATTAATGTGTTTAGTTATTAAAGTAGATTCTGGCATCTAAATATTGTAAAGTTTTTTATTAAGAAAAATTTTATTATTGAGTGACTTGAAATCATACAACTTTGTGAGATAATCTTATATCTCTTAAACTAGTTTCTTCTCATTTACACTTGGCAACTTCATTAACTAAAATTAGATGAAGATTTATAACAACATTTAAGTCCATTTCATTCCATTTAACATCATATCTTCCATTAATAGTTGTATATTGGTTAACTTTTATGAGAATAACTTTCGTCTTTAGCTTTCGCTATAAGAACTAATTCCCATTGATCTTCTCAATGTTAAATTTGGCTATTATAACTCTCATTATTTCACGTAAACAATAATTATACTTAATTGGTACTTAGTACTTTTACAGAGTAAATAATTATCTAATTTATTTTTTTATCATAAAGGATCCACTTATAATGGAAACAACAAATGATATAACAACTAGATGTATATACTCTTATTATGCTCTAATACTACTTGTTATAATAATTAAGCAGATAGAGTAGGATCAAAGATCAATTAATATTGATCAAAAATATGACACAACATAATATTATATTGAATAAAAATATAAGTTATCATCAAACTACTCAGTCACTAATTATAAGTTATAAATGTCAAATTGTAATTTAGAACTTATAAGATTGGTTCCTTGATGTTTGATTTTTTTTTAATTTTTGAAATAAGAAGATGAATGGATATTTATAATTAAATTAGACTAAATATAGCTATACATTTTTATTTCTTCTAATTACTGTATATTTTAATATTTATTTTTACACTGCACATGAATTTTTTTCATTAATAATATTTAACATTTTGTAAATAATATTTATATGATTCTGCCAATAACTATCTAGATGATTCTTGTATTTGAGTCTAAATCTAAATACCTAAGGACAACCTAAATTCATGGCTAAGGTATGTTTAATTGGATGTAAGGTTTTTAATGGAATGTAATAAAATGGTTTATAATTGAATGAAGTGTAAATAGATGTAACATTAGAAAATTATTTTTTGGGAGGGATGAAAGGTAGGGATGTCAATTTTGGCCCAGGTTGACTGGATTACGGGTGGGTCACGGGCCAAAAGTGGTCGGCTCGGTCTGGCCCATAGCCCAATCATTACTTCAAAAACAACATCGTTTTAAACTTTTCTTTAAAAAAATGAAGTGGGCCGGGTCAGCCACATGCTGACCTATCCTAGCTCGTCGGGCCACAGGCCACAGGCCACGAGCCACCTAGCCTGTCGTCTGGTCAGGCTGAGCTCGGGCTGTTCATTAACATTCTTAATGGAAGGGTTCACAATATAATATAGTGAAATATTATTTGAAAAAAGGGTTTAAAGTGTAATATAGTGAAAATTTATTTATCATTTTACATTCCATCCTAAACTCTCCAAATCGGAGGTTTTTTATTTTTACTGTTTAGAATGAAATGGGATGTAATTTGAAACCCTCCTCTTCCATCTCATTCAATTTCATTCTATTATAAACTCTTCTCTAAAATGATAGAATAATATTACATTCCATTTCATTTTATTAATAAACCCTCAATCAAACATAACCTAAAGCATAAACCACTGACGGTACCAAGCAATGAAGAGCCCAGAAGAGGTACTAGAAAATGCTCAAAAGGATGTGAGAACGAAGTGATGGTGAGATGTACCGATAAACATTATAAACAATGAACTCCCAGTATTTACTTAATTAGTCTCTGTTTCAACTAACAGTTACAGCTTAGGCAATCAATGGACCAAAGGGTTAGCATTAAATGGTTCTTGTCATTCAACTCTGGAGGATCACAATTTTGTGGATAATGACTTTAAGGTGCATTGCAATAGTGAAATACACAGTAATAGAAAATTAATTTGGAATTGTTTATGCTTGTCATCGAGACTTCACAAATACACAATCAAATAGATTGTTAGTGTAGTGATATAATGGTCAATAGGACTTTAATGTCACTTTTGTTTTTGACAGCATCAAGTGAACCTCTGCATTTGATTTTGCTACATTCTTGAATCTTATTGTCTAGAATCATTATCAAAGCTTTGAAGGGATTCAATAGATGTAGTTGACTTTTACTATAATAATACAATGCTTTAATAATTATGTGTAATAGAGTGTCCTTTTTGGGTCCCAAACCTTCTTAAATGGTGATGTTCTGAGCTATGAGCTACCCAATAGATGCCTTGAAGGTAGAAGTGCAGCAAATTACTTATTACTACCTAAAATTTGCCTTGAAGGTAGAATAATGTCAATTTTACCTATCAAGTTTAAGATGATAACATTTTCAAAGATTGGTAAATGACTGAGGGGAAGGACGTCAGCGTGCCTTCGATTGTAACTAGCAGGTTATCTCTGCGCAAATGCGCTGTAAAAATGCCCAGTGCATTTAATAAAAATTGAAACGGGTAAGAAATTTTTTTAATCATATAAAATTATAAAAATAG
>JANITX010000212.1:66307835-66318383 GCA_027564395.1 Erythroxylum ulei | reverse complement strand
GGAGTGGAGGTTTACCTTTTTATACCACCCAAATGGCTTGAATCTCCTTCCTTTTCTTGTTACAAAAGTTGAAAAAGTTTGAGAGGAGCATCCATGGAGGTTGTCGTGAGAGAGAGGGAGGAAGAAGACAACTCTTTTGTCTTATTCTCCCACCTACCTCCTTATATAGCCATAAGTCCACTTATTTACAAAAATGTCATTCTTGTTCTGGTTTTTAAACATCTGCCCGAACAATTTCTTGTGACCACCGAAAAATGACATACATCATTGATTTGATGTCACTAAAATTATTATTCACTGTTCTGGTTTTAATGACATCAGTCTCAAATACTGATTTATTTCGGTGTACCGGGTAGACTAGATACCGGGTATTACAGACTTAATTCACCAAAATTCTATAGAATTAAAGGAGAATTCTCCACCTTAATGATCTTAGCGGATTGAGTTTGATTATCTTTTTATTTTGACATTATGGATAATGCCATTTTAAGTTTGTATGGGGTAATTTTTTAGATTTCATTAGTTTTTGATGTTCGAACTAACATAGTTTCTTTGTTATATTTAGTTTGATGTGTGCTTAAGTTGTAGTTTTTGCATAAAAGTGTGTTAATCCATGCATACCGATCATATGTCATGAGCCATAAGTCATAGAAGATGAGTTTAGCGAAATGAAGATAGAAAAATCAAGTTGAAGCATGAATTTGGGGTAATAGAACATAACTGACGGTGATTTTAAGGCATGTTCAATGCTAGTATCATCTTAAAATCGGACAGTGTAAATGCTAAACTCAAGTTTTCCACCACCGCCTCCGTTACCCTAATGACGTTAGGCCTCCTACAATCTCATGTATACATATGGATCTTTAGGATATTTTCAAATTTTTATATATTGAGTATTGTTTAAAATTTTTTTTTTTTTTTTGGTTGAATTGAGAATAATAGAAGCTTGAAGGCATATTTGAATTTCTCCTGCATGAGCCTCCACAAGTGTTAAATGTTGTGTAGATTATGAGTATAATAAATTACTTCAT
Organism: Erythroxylum ulei; assembly: GCA_027564395.1. NCBI lineage: Eukaryota > Viridiplantae > Streptophyta > Magnoliopsida > Malpighiales > Erythroxylaceae > Erythroxylum > Erythroxylum ulei. The sequence goes on along the minus strand of JANITX010000212.1, from coordinate 66,317,352 downwards.
CGCAGGAAATATCCATTTCAGTTATCGAGGTTTTCAAGGAGTCTTCTAAATCCTTTTTATTTCTTTACTATTAATGCACAATATTAAGAACAATATTGCTTTAAGTGTAAGGGTGGTCTAGAGATCGATCTAATTACATGAAAAATTTTCAAGATTCTTGTTTCTTTTTTATTTTTAGGTTGCGTATTTAGGCCCCATTACAAACATATTCCATTTAATTTCTGCTTCAATATATCTATTTTAGTGGTAGAAAGTAGATGGTTTTCAAGCTTATGGTAAGTTTACTTTCATAAGAAAATGATAAGAGTACCTCACCAAAATTTCAAATAATTGTGTAAATGAGTGATGTCTTATGAGGACATGTCAAATTTAAGTGTTAAACATGATGAATGAGGTAAAATAATGTTCATATTATCATTTTTGAATAGTTATTTATTTATGTGCCTAAGTTTTTGTATTTAAATTGAGACGTGAATTTTGTATATCTTTTTACTAATTGTGAAGCTTACTATAAGTTTAGATTAATGTTTATGGGGAAGCATTTAAGTAAACTCATAGAAGACTATAACTCCTCTACTAGGGACAATTAGGAGTTTAAAAACTTATGGCATATACCAAATATTGTAGTATATCTATAAAAGTGAAATTGTTATTATCGTTTCTTGCTTTAGTTGAGTCAAGTTTGGTAGTTAGGGTTAATTGCTTGGGGACGGGCAATGAGTTAAGTGCGAAAGAATTTGATAGTCTATATTTTACGTGTTAGTTTAGATTATTTTGCTTGGTATTTGGCACTTTTATAGAATGGTTAATATAGATTTTATAATATTTTCCTAATTTTAGTTCATTGTCTTATAGGTGATGAAAACATGAAATTTAGTGCAACTTTCTCCACCATTGTCTAATCAAGAAGACCTTTTAGTCATTTAGAAGATAAGAAGTTGGACAATAACTTTATAGAAGATATAGTAAGTCAATAATTACTTAAAGATGTAGAAAAGGTGGAGAAGTTAGTAAAACAAGACACAACAGATGCCTGACTTACATTTATATAGGCATATCTTTTGTTCAAGGTCTAAAAGGTTAAGAAACATAATAAAATTGGAACTGGAATTAATCCTAAATTGGTGCCAAATTCGTCTTGATTTTATAAGACAAGGACACTTGCCTATTGAAACCTTAGAACTAATATATGCCAATTAAAGCCTCTTGTCCAAATTCGAGAAAAGGACACATGCTAATTAAAACCTTTGGGCTACGGTTAAAAAAAATACACGTCAATTTAACTTATATGGGTAAGTTTAGAATAAGGACAAATGTCAATTAAAACTTCAGATCTCTATCTAATTGAAAGAAAGTTATTCATAAAAATCTCTATTTTAAGTCGATTAAAACCTCTAGACTAAGTCCAAATGAAAATAGTTATCCACTATAGTTTAACTCTAAGAGAAAATGTAATTATTGTATATATTTATATTTGTGAGTAATAATTTGACTCTGTATAATTATATTATATGTGAGAAAACATTATAAGATGAATAATTTTTATTTAAATAAATTATTTACTAAATTTTGGAAATTGAAATCTTTAATATTAATAAAATAATCATTTAATTTTATTGTGAATAAAAATAATTAAAAGTTTTAAAGATTTGGCAATGTATACATTTATCTCGAATACAAAATTTAACCTTTATAATGATAAAAAAATTCTATAATTTAATATTTGATTCACATCTTTTATATAATAAATTGCAATCTTGCATTTAATATAATCATTTTTCAAAAAGAAAAATGATACACAAACAATTTATTATTGACAATTACAAATCTTCACGTGAAATGGAGTTCTTTTCAAAGAAGTCATAGATATGAATATAGAAAATAATTTCATTTTTTCAATTAAGTCTACTACTTTTATTATTGATCTCCATTATTCTTCTATTCTTAGAAATGTTATTTGTAAGGATTTTGAGGATTCTTTAAATAGAATGATCCTCAAATTAGGAGGTATTAAGTACTCAAGACATAATGAAGACACACTAAGACATATAAATTAAGGTTGTTCAATCTTTATGAAATAAGAAGTTTTGAACTAATTTTAAAAGTGAAACATTAAAAGGTATAAACAACCAAAATTAGTTAATATTTACTTTTACAATAGATACAATTTCTTGTTTTATTTTTCTTATTAAATTTTTATGACCAATTAATTTATATATTTAAATAGAAGATATATATATATATATATATATAACATGTTTGATACTTCTTTAGAATAAGCTTTTTCCACCACCAATATAAGGTGATGATTAAGAAGGTTACCTATAATGCTCTATTGGATAGCAACATGGATGAAGAAAGGGTAGGCAATAGAGATAGTTACAAGTGGTAAAGAAAGAGGCGAAGAAAATAGTCTTAAAAGCTAAAAAGGGGGCCTACGAAAAGTTATATCAAAGATTTAATTAAGTTGGCAAAAGCTAGAGAATAAAAAGCGAGGGACTTTGATCAAGTTCATTGTATAAAGGATGAAGCTGAACAGGTGCTCAAAGATGAAAATGACATCAAAAAAAGATGGTAGAGCTACTTTTATATGATTTCTAATAAAGGCAGAGATAACAAAATTTCTTTGGGTGAACTTAACACTTCTAACCAATACTGTAACTTCACTTTTTTACCAACATATCATAAAAGAAGAAATTAGAGGAGCTATGAGGAAGATGAAGAATGGAAGGGAAATAAGACCGATTGAGATAACCATAGAGATGTGATTCTTAGGTATGTCAAAATGTCGGATGAGTAGAGACTTAGCACATGAATCCCTTTTTACAAGAACAAATGGAATAACCAAAGTTATAACAATTATACAAGCATCAAACTACTCAGTCACACCATGAAGTTATAGGAGAGGATGATTGAGAAGAGATTGAAAAGAGAGTGAGAAAGGTTATACCTATCCCTGAGAACCAATTTGCTTTCATGCCAAAAGGGTCCACAATAAAAAGCCATATATATTCTTAGACAACTAATGGAATATTATAGAGATAAATAGAGGGACCTACACTTAGTTTTCATTAATTTAGAGAAGGCTTATGACAGGGTACCCAGGGAAATCATGTGGAGGTGCTTAGAAGCTAAGGAAGTTCCTATTTCCCATATACAGTTCATTAGGGATATGTATGAATGTGTTAAAACTAGAGTAAGGATGATGGGAAGAGATTCAAAACATTTTTCCATTGACATTCGACTACACCTAGGAACCACACTAGGACCTTTCCTATTTACAGTAGTTATGAATGAGCTTACCAAGAACATTCAAGTAGATGTGTATAGTAGCCCATTCTTATACTTAGAAATTTAACTATTAGATTGAGTCATTATATGAGCATTTATGACGTGCATTTCATTTGCGTACATCATATTTGCATATCTACGTGAATCATTAAATTGTAAAAATAGTACATGCATTCACTGATATATCCCAGGGTATGAAAGATCTTAAAAGATTGTGACGTACTTGTGTGTTGATTATATCTTGAATTTTGTTTGATGAGTTATAATTAGTGAATTGAGAATGTATTGTTCTAATTGAGTGATTGATAAAGCGATATGTGCATTTAGTATAAGAAAAGTGTTAAAAGGTCAAGATAAAATGATACATGGGAATTTAGGTTGAATGAGCCTATGAGGTGATGACATGTGGCATCAATAATAGATGACAATTGGCTTAAATAAAAGAGTTACAATTGGAGGTATAGTTGAGTGACAATGTCTAGAGATTAAATGACAAATGGACTAATAAGGGAGTGACAATTGTGAGTGTAGGCGAAAAACATATAGCATGGCTCTTAGCTTGACACTTGGCATGACACATGTCCATTTTCTTCAGCACACACCTCACCCACGTCTCTCACACTTGCAAGACCACCTTCTTTCATGTTTTGGTCTTATGTTTTCTTCTTCTTTCCCCCCACCTACAACACTTTTACACAATCCCTAAAACCTTAAAGTTTTGCTAAAATTTCGTAACCCTTATCTTGTAAATTGAAACCATTTAATCTCATCTTGTTTTAATGTACGTTTGATGCTTGGGAGACTTATATAGCTTGTTGATTGAGGAAATCTTGAGACAAACAAGTAAGTATTTGATTATCTTATTGAGTTATATGTGAGCATAACATCTATAAAGATTGGTTAGGGATGAATTGCATGTAAAGTAGATGATGAGATGTGCTTGAAATATGATGAATAAATTGGTTTTGTTTTAATGTATGGAAACCCTAGGTTATAGATTTGTTTTGAGAATGAATTAGGTTGAGATTAGAGGTATGTTGAAGATGAATTTATGCTAAGGAAAGATGTTAATGTAATGTTCTTAGAATGGAAAAGAACTAGGGTAAAACATGTAAGATAGTAAATGAAAGTGTTTCTTTTATTGATGATGCCTAAGAGATAAATTGTTGAAGAACTATCATGAAGGAGTTATAATTTGGAAGAAATTTAAAGAAAAAGGAAGGTGGGTCTCAGATCACATATCCTACAATCGTGGGAATTGTATGGTTCCTTTCCACGATTGTGGAAATGCTTGGCAGAAAGGAGAGTTTGTTTTATGTGTTCTGTTTGAGTTATATAACGATAAAATAGTATACATCGATACTTTAAGACTTGATTAAGGCTTAAAATGAGCTTAGTTTGATGTTAAATCAATTAATTAAGTGCTTGACGAGTTTAGGTTCTTAAATGATGTATAATTTAAGAAATGAGTTGTTTGATATCAATGCATATGACTTTGGAAAGTATGAGATGTCAACAGTATAAGGATGTTCTTATAAACATAAGCTAAGATGAATGAGTGAGTAAGATTTGTGTATAAGGTTACATACTTGGGATAGTCAATTGAGCATGCATTGAACATAACACATATACATGTGTAAGATTGAGCACTTATTTGATTAAATAAGTTAGTAATGTGTAAATATGTGAGTATTGTATGATTTAGAAGCACAAATTAACCGACAACATCCAAACATTGCCGGATCGTCAAGGCAATAGCTAATCTGGAGTAAACTGTTAGTAACCTAGATGTGTGATCTCAATTAGATATGCGCTTCTGTTTGAATTTTTTTTATTTAATCCTTATATCTATACATATTGAAATGATTTGGATATGATTGTGATATTGATGATTTCGGACAATTGATTGTCCAAGGAGTTCAATATTCTGAACTATATTAGAAGTGTTAACTACGTGTATGTGAATGTGGAAATAAATGCTCAACTGAATGTTGAATGCCAGACTTAGATTCAAAGAATGTGATTTATAACTGGAATATATTGAATGTGAAATAATGAATGCATCATATGTGAATTGTTGCATCTCATTACATCGAAATGCATGAACAAAAGAGTTGTGATCGAAGTGACCCAAGTAAAAAAAAGAGTTTAAAGCTCAGAAATGTGCACACAGAGCCACAGACTCAATGATTAATGAACCCGGTATCCACAATGGGTATGGGATAACATTTGAAATGAGCCTGGTATCTGCAACGGATACGGGACAGTTAAATAGGTGCTCGGTCATAAAAAAAATTAAAAAGAAAGTGGAGTCACATGTGCATTTGCATATATATATATATATATATATATAGGTGCTCGATCATAAAAAAAAAATAAAAAGAAAGTGGAGTCACATGTGCATTATATATATATATATATATCATATATGTGTTATGTAAAATGTCGTGAGGAATTTACTGAATTATGTTGAAATAGTAATATAAAATGTTTATGTTCCCAATGTGTTTGTTAAAATGTGAAATACATATATTTTGATTTGTTAGACAATTAAATGATGTGATAATTGAGATTTGATTTTAAATAATGTGATGTCTTTGAGAACTTGGATTATTTTTTACTGTGATATTGTGTCCCAACTTAAGTGAACATGTCGGTAATGGTTCATTTACTAAGTTCACAAACTCATCGAAAATTGTATTATTAATTTTCAAGTTCTGGGATAACCTAGTTTCTATGACAATCTAGTAGTAACCTAGCATTGTCCATTTTAGAACCAGGAATGGCTCAAAGGTCTAGTCAGCTGATATTGAAGCGTTTAGATAAAATATTTTAGTCCAGTACCTAGTTTTATGTTGTACACATTGTATAGAGTTGCGAACTTTGACATGTCATGTATTGTATAAACAGGAGTTATGAGTATAATAACACAATGGATATTTATGTTTATGAATCAAATGCAAGGAACGTATTGAGAATGTATGCTTATGTTCATGAATGAAATGAGAGTACTTAGTTTTTTTAAAATGTTTATGTTCTATATGATGCCCCGATAAGTGATGTGACTACTCTAACATGCTGCTACCATGGGGTGTGTGCTCGAATGTTCTCTGGAATGTCAGGTAGGTACTCTATGAAAGTGGGATGTTACAATGTGTCTTGGTGTATGTTGTTTATTGATGACATTATTTTGGTCGATGAAATAAAAGAAAGTTTTAATGACAAGTTATAACTTTGGAGGGATAAGCTAGAGTCAAAATATTTTAAAATGAGCAGAACTAGGACTAAGTACTTAAAGTGTAATCTTTCGAGTTATAAGGTTGTATACAATGTAAAGATCAAGATTGGTACAGAAATTATACCACATAAAGATTGCTTTAAGTATACACCACATAAAGATTGCTTTAGGTATCTTAGATCCATCATCCAAAGTAGTAACGAGATAGATGACCGCATAACTCATTATATCAAATAAGGGTGGCTAAAATGGAGGAGCATTTTAGGAGTTCTATATGATAAAATGATATCACTCAAGCTAAAAGGTAAATTCTATTAGTTAGCAATTAATTTTTTCATGTTCTATGAGATCGAATGTTCGCCCATCCATCTAACAAGCACATGGTCATAAGTTAATGATGGGGGAGATGAGGATGCTCCATTTATTATATAACCTTATAAAAAGAGATAAGGTCAAGAATGAAGCAGTAAGAGACAAAATAGGGATTATTAATATTGATAAAAAAAATGAGGGAGATAAGAATTAGGTTGTTTGGACGTGTTAAAAGGAGACATCATAATGTCTTGGAAATTGTAAGAAAAGAAGAGAAAGAGCCAAGAAGAATTTAAGAGAGGTGATCATAAACTATATGGCCTGCTAGAGCTTACTGACTTAGTTTTTAATTGAAAACTTTAGCAAACTAGGATATGAGTAGAGAACCATACATAAAGAGATCATTTTCTTTTCATAAGCCTTTTGCATTTTTCCTTTGATTCTTGTGTCTTTTACTTAACCTAAACACTTTTGTTTATAACACTTGTTACTTTAGTTGTTTTGTGTATTTATTTAATATTTTCTTTTTTAATTACTTGTTTGTTTCATTTACTTATTTGTTTGCTTTCTTTTTTTATTTATTTACTTATTTTATCTTTATTTCTTATATTTTATTTTATGTAGTTTTTTGTTTATGTTTATGTTTTTGTCTATTGTTTTTTTCCAACCATTTTTAAAAATCTTTTTTTCCAATAAGTCTAAATAGGCTTTTTATTAACTAAAAATAAGACTAATATTTCTAGATCTTCCCTGATAGACATTTTTATTATTATTATTGAGTAAAGATTACATTAACTAAATACATATTAAACATACATTGACCTTATTTGGTAAATGATTGATCAACTATTTTTGGCAGATTGAGAGGTGTTGTTTGACCATGTCAAACCACTGATAATCATGTTTGGTAATCAACTGATTGAGTTGACGGATTGAACTCAATTAGTTGTTTTTAAAATGCTCCTATAAAGAGCGTTTCACTTCAACTGCTGAGAAATTAAGAAACGAAAAGATGATTGTGCCTAAAAGTTATTACAAATCACTCAAGTTGTCATCTTTTATTATTACTTTCCCTTCACCAAACACTAGTACCCTAAACTTCAACTTGATTAATAAGTTAATATATTTAAAAAATAAACTTCAACTTTATTAATATGGAGAAAGAAAGAAGTAGTGGTAGCAGCAGCAGCAGCAGCAGTAGTAGTAGTAGTAGTAATAATAATAATAATAATAAATTATTATTATTATTATATGTTTTATCTTTTTTATTAAGGTTATAAAATTAATTTTTTTAAATTAAATATCTAAAATCTAAATTCCTTATAAATCTTTTTTAAGTCATTCTATCATAAGTCATTTTATACATAAACAACTAATACTAAACAAATAATTTTACCAAACATCTTTAAATAAACAACTGAAGTTATTTGTTGGTAAAATCAGTTGATATGATATGTTGTCGACTAATTATTGATATAATCAACTAATAGCTAATACAATCTGTTGGTTGTTAATTAGTCATTAAGTTTATTGCATGATGATTATGATCTTTTTAGTTATTTTCACTAATTAATTATTTTAAACAAAATTTGACATACTTAAGATAGTCTTATCCAAATGAAGCTAGGGAAAACAAATGACACATTATAAATGATAATAAGCACTTATGACACTGACTCAACGAAGGGCAATCTTTGTAAAAGCACTTTTTAGTGCCTGTTTGGTTCAGCTTTTGGAAGCTCCAAAAACACTTTTTTTCACCACAAAAGTCATTTTAAGGAAAAAAAATAAGTGTTTGGCTGAAAACTTCAAAACTGCTTTTACAGTAGAAATAGCTTTTTTAACAGCCAAAATACAGCTTTTTCGGGTAGACAATTTGTGTCACTTCCGTAAATAAACAATTCATAACTCTTTCGTTTCTTTTCTTTAATGGCTCTTTCGTTTCTTCTCTTTCTTCTATTCCTCACTGACTTACGACTCATCTTCTCTAATCACTCATCCAAGATACTCACAAGTTAGTTCTCCTCTTCATATTTGCTGTTGGGTCTGCGTTTAATACGCAGACGTTGACATCTGCGTGTTGGGTCTGCATATACGCAAACGAACTTCTGCATATGCGTTTGTTACACAGATGAACATCTGTGTTGTTATCTGCATAACAACGCAGACGTTCGTCTGCATTAAGCGCAGTCGTCTGCGTAAAAACGCAGCAATTAATTTTATGTAATTGTTATCAATTAATTTTATGTAATAACATTGTGACTTCATATTGGCCAGTATCAACATTGAAAGCAGAAAGAGAAAAGAAGAGGTGCTACTTGTTGCTGTTGAGGTAAGCTTAATATTTTTTGTGTTCTAAATTTTCTAAAACTGAGCATATGTTGGTATATTGGTTTACATATTGATTTAGAATGCATAAAACTTCTCATTGTGTGATTTTCTTATACTTTCTTAAATAATTGTTATATGCAGTGGGGATTTTGTTTTTGATAGAAAATGTCAACACCAAGCTAAGATATTTTAGGTGGGGATAAATTGAAAAAAAGGATTAACGCAGAGTGGAATGATAGAACTCTTGAAATTTTAATCAAAATTTTTATGGAAGAGACATTAGCTGGAAATCGACCAAATGGTCACTTTAACAAGATTGGATGGAAAAATATAGGTTCAAAGTTT
>JANITX010000212.1:66268420-66287287 GCA_027564395.1 Erythroxylum ulei | reverse complement strand
CATAATGGTTGAAATTGTTGTTTTGAATGAGTGAAATGTTGATGAAAATGTATATGTCATGTGCATGATGAACAAGGTTTAGAAATGTGCCAATTGGGCAATTTGTTTCCAAAGCCATGAATACATGTTATGTGGGTTTGTGGTGGTCCCTTAAGTATGTCAAGTGCACTTGTCAATAGGCTTCTCCCGCCTGCCCGCTAGTGGCATGGAACTCCGTCACGGACTCCCCTAAGTTCACGGCTACACAAGACCGCTAGGCGGAAATGTGTAGTACGTTCTGTTTGTATCCACCCAAACCATTTCTATGAGTTTATTTGTATTTGTGATGAATTTGATTTGTTGGTTATGTTTGATGTTATGAATTACTTGATAGTCAGTGAATTTTGGAAAAATACAAGTTGCATGGTTTGCAATATGAATTTTGTTATAGAATTGAATAAGTTAAAGGTTTTGCTTGTTCCTCATTATAAATGTGTTACCCACGAGCATAAGCTCACCCCCTCCCTTTCCGTCCAATCTCCAGGTGAAGAGCACGAGAGCGACAATTGAGCTTAAAGGCATTACTCCAAAATTTGATTATTTTGTATTTCAAGTTAACTTTTGTAATTCAATGCTTTATATGCATTTTGGGAAAGTGTTGTTTTTTTTGTAAGTTGTATTTTGGGATTTGATGTAAGTGGCATGAAATGCCCACTAAAGCATTGTAAAACACTTACTTTGATGTAAATGAAATGCATATGGATTATGATTGTTTATGGCTTTGCAAATCTTTACTTTGCTATTTACATATTGTCATATGAGTATGAATGTGTTCTGGATTCCAAGGCAATTCTGGAAAAATCTATGTAGAATTGATGGATTGTCTTCTTGAGAGTTGTAGAGCATCTTTTTATCTTTCCAACGATATGAAGTTTGTGAATTTTGGATGTTGGAATAAGGAGATATGAGTTTTGCAAGTTACGATGCTGTTTATGTTTTGTATTTGTGATAGCATGGATGAATGTTTGAAATTTGTGGTTTTGATGAATTTGATGATCCAAATTTGAGAAATTTGGTGAGTTGAACTTGATGTGGAGATGTTAAGAAGTGTTTGTGGAGTTGTTATGAAGTGTTTTGATATTAGAATAAGTGAATTTGGGAAGTATAGAAGTGTTTATGGTGTTAGGTTGAAGACTTTGGAGAGGCATTGGGGAGCCCCAATGTCTATTAAACAGACATGGATGTCCGTTTAACGGACCTTCTTGGGTGGGAAAACACCCCTTGTCCAGTCAATGTCCGTTAAACGGACATGCATGTCCATTTAACGGACCTTCTCGGGTCAATTTGGCCTCCTTAGCTCGATGTATGTCCGTTAAACGGAACGGACATGCACGGGAAACTTTATAATTTTGGACTATCTTAGAGGCAGAAGCAGACTTTTAGGTCTGCATGAAAGTTGTAGCTCTAGGTGTCTAGTTTTCAATGGTCTAAAAACGAAGTCAATCCGACAGCGAGAATGAAAGTTATGGCGATCGCGTCAAGAGAGGTTTAAATCGATTTAGGGTATGAACATGGTGTAATCTTTTGGGCATAACTCCCTCATCCAACCTCCAATTGAGGTGATTCTTGAACCAATAGATTTCTAAGCCATTTATCTTTATCCCCATAAAAATTTGTACCATTGGGAGTTGTATCTAGAGAGCATGAATTAGAACAAGTGAAGGGTCGGGTTGAAGAGTATAATTGGAGTATGTACATGCTTAAGCTTTTTAAGAATATATTGAGTTATAAAACTCTGATTGAGGTGATTCTTTCTTCAAAGTAAATTAGAGACTTAAAGTTACAATTTCTATGAAGAGTTAAACTTATGATTTTGATGTTTGATTAGTGTGCGTTCACCACCTTTGTGGATTGACAGCAAATGATCTTCAGGGTTTTCAAGTACAAGGTTAAGGTTTCCAAAAGTTGGGCTCCGGAAACGGGGTCCAACAATGTTAGTTTGGGTGGTTTTAGGTTGAGTTTAATATATATACTTTCTCAACATTGTTATGTATATTATCATTTATGTATATATTAGTTTGTGTGGTTTTTAGGCTGAGTTTCGTGTATTTTATTGTTTAGTAAATGTTAAGAATATTAATACAATAATAAGCTTACGAAGAGAACAAAATGCATTAGTTTTCTATCTCATTGTCAAAGCACCTATATCTTGCTGAAATTAGGATTACGACGTTGCATTCAAAAGATATAAACACAAAACTATTAAATAAGTGTATTATATGAAATTTTCATTTTCGCAGGCCCTATTTTGTGTTGAATAGCGTCGAATATTGTCTAACTTCGTCCTTCTTCTTTGTAGTTTGCAGTTGTTCATCCATTGAAGTAAGCCGTCGAACTATAGTGTTTTTTTGAATTCAAACTTAGGTTATGAACTTGATGTGCTTAATCAAGAAGTATTAACATTAGAAATTCACATATAATTATGGATGATACTTTGCATAATAAACCCCTACGATGATATATAGGATGGAAACTTGTGATGCAACTCCTATGAGACTTATTGGTGAAATATTCCATGAGCCTAAGAATCACAATGAGATCTTGCTTTCTTAATTCATGTGGGGTAACAATGCCATATACCATAATATTTGTTTGAATTCAAACTTAGGTTATAAAATTGTGGTGATTGATCAAAAAGTGTTAACATTAAAAATCACGTATAACTATGGAAGTTCCTTTGCATAATTGGTAAGATTCAAATCAGCCTAAAATAATTGACCTACTCAGAATATTAATATAGCAAAGTGGAGTAGGGTCGTCTCCTTAGGGAATGATAGTTTATCTTTTTTAAACAAATAAGTAAAACGAAAGGGGTTGGAAACTATGTTGAAATGCAATATTAAAAAAAAAAAAAATGAATTGATTTGAATTTTAATTAAAAAAACTTCTAGTGAAAGGAATTTATTTCTACCTTGATTCTTACAATTGATTATTGACGCAAAAGTAATTCAATACATTCATGAATAAATTGGTTCTAGTTATTAAGAACATATCTATAATAATCAATCTTTCCTTACCTTATACGGTAATCACGAACAAATCGAATAATTACTCCCTAATCGAAAGAAAACCTTAGGGGCAGCTTGTAGGATTTAGCATTTCGATAGCCTTAAGATTTAGAAAGACCCAATTCTAACAAACAAACTCAATAGATGGTTTTTTCCAATCAGATTAATTAATTCCATGACATAGATTAAACTTCTTAACAAGGAAATAAATTATGTTGATTGCCACTTATTAAAACTAACAAACAATTATGGATTCGTCGTTTTAATTGGCAGTAGATTATTTCAGGATTATTAAATATATGCATCTATTCAATAAAACCTGAAACCATCATAAAATCACTGAATTAAGGAAATAATTAAATACCCATGCACGATTGAATTAAAAAAAACCTATTCGATCTCATAATCTATTTAGAATCAAGGTGTGAATATAATCCTCTAACTAGAATTAAAAAAAATAGTTATAAGTCATTGAGAAGAAAGAACACATGAATATTATTCAAAAGAAAATTTATCCTTACAAAAAAATCTAGAAGAGAGTGTGCGTGAGTGGAGAATAACGTTATTCTCCTTTTAAAAGCAAAAGACATCTCCAGCCACCTTTGTACTGCCTCTTTCTCCTTTTAAAAGCAAAAGACATCTCCAGCCACCTTTGTACTGCCTCTTCCTTGAAAGTAAAAGGTTTCTCCAAAACTAGTAGTTGTCATATCTTGCCAAGTAAGCCAACTCCTCTATATCCTAAAAACAAGTCCCTCTTTTTTCCAAAATAAATCGTACGTTAAAATGTCTTCATTCTAAAACATCCCCTAGTCCACTGCGCTTTGGATAGTTCTTTTTCTTGACCTTGTTGTGTCAATTTTGTCCTCTAATTAATTTTTAGGTTGACTTACTATCGTTTAGGTGTTGGCAATTGCTGTGTATTTTCTACTCTTGTGTTGGGAATTTAGACCTCTCGAGCCCACACCGAAGGATATTTGATAGACAAAAATATCATAAAATAAAGAAATAATAACAACACATGAGAATTTACGTGGAAACTCCCAAACTGGAGAAAAAACCATGGGCAACAAGAAGAAAATTCACTATGTGAAAAATCCTTACAATCACACAATTTTCCTCTTACCTAACCCCCCAATACACCAACACACCCATAAAGAAATACCCACAACAAACTCTCCAACTCTCACCTCTAAAGAGGAATTTAACTAGAGTCAAATTTGTCATACAAATCTTTGACTTTGTGTTGGTGCATTAAACAAGGAGGTAGCAAACTCCTTATATAGGCAAAAGCCTTGCCTCAATTGTTGTCTCCAACCAATATGGGACAATAAAGGAGCCAGAACTCAACAATCTCCACCTTGGCGACTTTGGTTGATCCCACAACCACACTCCACCTCAATGAAGATCTCTTGAAAATAACATAACTCTTAATGTAGAGAATTATCATGCTTTATAGCATCATGCTCCACCATAAAAGCATAACTACTCAGAATAAACTAATTCTAAGCCTTTTACTTCGGCACATGTCGAAAATAACCTTGCTAAAAAAATTATGATGCAACTCCCATGTTTGGCTTTCCTGGAAGTTCATTAGCCATCGACATAAATTCCACCATATACCTTGCATTAATGTCAAACCAATGCCCGTGTGCAAACTTGTGGACTCGCTAATAGTAACACATCCTCTATCATGGCAACTTTAGGATTAGCAGCATGTCATGAGGATGTACATGCCCCCCTTTTTAAAGAACAAGATCATCATCCATAGAGACAATGTTAGCGACATTGTCAGTCTCTCTATTAACTAACCTAAAGCCTTTTGCCGAACTCGCTCCATCTCTCGGACAATTTTTCTTTACGTGCCCAGATTGTCCACACGTCCAGCATACTGCATTTTTCTTTATAGATTCTTCTTTTGATATTCAGCTACCACCAAAGCTGAGTTTTCAGGAGGAACATTTCTTCCACCACTCAGTCTTCTCTCTTCTGAAAAGAGTTTTCCGGTAACTTCAGAAAAAACTATCTTCTCCTTCCCATGAATCAAAATCGGTTTCATATGTTCATATGAAGGTAGAAAAGACCAGATGAATCTCAAAGCTTGATCCTCATTATCTATACAAACTCCAATTGCCTCCAGTTTAGAGACGATCCCATTAAGAACACTTAAATGATCTTATATTGTAGTACCTTCCCTCATCTGCAGTGTATGAAACTGCTCATTTAGGTACACCCGATTTGAGACGCCCTTTGTTTAATACATCTCCTCGAGCTTTTCCCAAAGCTCCTTTGCTGTAGATATTCCATTTACATTCGCAAGGACATTCTTAGCCAAACACAATCGTATCCCACTTGCTGCTCTCAAATCCAGATCCTTCCAATCTTTATCGCTCATACTAGATTTGCTTGTACTGATATCAGGGATTTGTCTGCCTTTCAATGCCTTATGTAACCCCGACTGAATCAAAATATCCCTGACTTGCACTTGCCACAAGCCAAAATTGATTCTCTCGTCAAATTTCTCCACCTCAAATCTAAGAGGATTCGAAGCCCTATTTCCTGACATTTTTCTTGTGCTCTTCTACCTTGATAAATTTTACAGTAGAAATGAATAGTACACCAGAAAAGATCCCAGGAAAGAGAGGTGGGTCACAACGGACACACCTAGATACTAAGTCTTTCCTTAGCTAAAACTTTCCTAGACATGTACTACCATACTACCACACCAAAACTCCACTGCACCAAGTGAACCTTTCACAAGAAAATTTTTTTTGATGTGGAAGATCAGTCAAAACTGTGACCACAAAGCAAATTTAGAATTTTCAAGAAAAACACATCTTGGCTCTGATATCAATTGTTGGGAATTTAGACCTCCCAAACCCACACCCAAAGATATTTGATAGACAAAAATTTTAGAAAATAATAACATAAAAGAATTTACGTGGAAACTCTCAAACCAGAGAAAACCACGGGCACTAAGAAGAAAATCTACTATGTGAAAAATTCTTACAATCACCCAATCTTTCCTCTCACTCAATCCCTTAATACACTAACACACTCACAAAGAAATACCCAAGACAAACTCTCCAACTCTCACCTCAAAAGAATAATTTAATTAGAATCAAATTTGTCATACAAATCTTTAACTTTGTTTTGGTGCGTTAAATAAGGAGAAGATAGCAATCTCCTTATACAGGTAAAAGTCTTACCTCAATTATTGTCCCCATCTAATATGGGACAACAATAAGGCAAAAACTCCACAAGTATGACAAGGAATGGCAATCTCATACAAAAAAAATAGTAATTAACGATCTTGTTTCCAACTTTGCTCTTAGGATAAAGCTGACAATTATGTCATAAGGAAAACAGAAAAGTGTTTTTGCGATAGCAAACCCGTTAAGAAAGCGGGTCAATGAATACAGAGAGATAATTAGGCGTAACAAGAATACTTATCAGATGTCTCCCGTCGCTTTTCTACAGTCCTAATATGGCAGCATTAACAACAAACAAGCTCATTAAATGCCGGTTATAACACACTGTCTTGCAATTAAGCCGTCGCCTTTCCTATAGTCCCAATATTCCATCCCCTTTCCTTTTCCTTTTGGTTATGCATCTGCCTTGTATCCTTGGATGCCACTCTTTTACTTCCTAAGAGAATTCTGTGTGCCATCCTACCTCTACTTCCAATTGAAACTCTAACTTTCTCCATCCCAACACTTATGCCACCTTTTCTCAGATGTTGCATTGAGGGCTTGATCTGGATTTTCTTTTGAAGGCTTCGTCTCAAGATTGTTCCTAGCTTCTTCGTGCCTTGTTCGACTCCTTTAGGACTGTTGCAAAGTACCTCCTCTAGCTTGCATTCATTTTCAGATTCTGTATCTTCCTTTATGTGGGCTGGGCAAACTGGCGTTGATCGTAGTGAATTTGGTACAGTTGCTAGGGGAATCAAGGAGTTACGTCTTGGAGCTGGGGTTATTGGGACCCTTTTCACTGTAGAACAAATTGAGGCTCTGCCTGTCCTCTCTGGTAGTTCAGCCGTTCGAGGGTTGTTTTCCTTTTCTGGATGATCAATGTAAATGAGTGTTCCATCAATGTAGGGTGGCTTCAAAGTGTTGTTCGCCATCAGTTGTTCCTGACTGAAGTTCGTATTTTCTTTGCTCAAGATACTAACCATAAGCTCATTGCCATTTTTGGTATTTCCTAATAGCCTATTCGAAAATGGTAGCCGTGATTGCGCATTATTTTGCTCATCTTTGTGCTCTTTCATTTGTTGATTTTGTTGTAGCTGTTGAGCTATCTTTGTGTCCACATGCTGACGAGCTAACTTCCTTTCAATTAGCAGTTGTGACTCTAGCTCCTTTAGCTGCAAAAAGTAGTGGAAAAAAAAGCCATTGTTCAGACATGTGAGGGATAAGTAAGCAAACGAATAACTTTTATCAGCTAATTCGATGGTTATTGGTATCCACAGTTGTCTAATCACCTTTTCAAGAAAACTCCTATTTTTGAAGTCTTTTTCTTTTAGCTTCAATTCCAATCCATGGATTGTTTCCTCCATTTTCTTAATTTGCAAA
This sequence comes from Erythroxylum ulei, assembly GCA_027564395.1. Classification (NCBI taxonomy): domain Eukaryota; kingdom Viridiplantae; phylum Streptophyta; class Magnoliopsida; order Malpighiales; family Erythroxylaceae; genus Erythroxylum; species Erythroxylum ulei. The sequence goes on along the minus strand of JANITX010000212.1, from coordinate 66,279,672 downwards.
TCTTTGTTCTTCAGGTCCTGCTTCGATTTTTCAGCCTTAAGAGTGAGAAGAACGCATTAGTTCAACAAACATTTGGGAACAGTCATCTCAGAGAGATAATAAACTTGTAGGGGAAAAAAGAGCGTCGCAAATACTAAATCAGTTGTACCAACTGTTTGTATTTCAGCATCTCAGAATTCTCCAATTGTCTCTTGGCAGGGCCCAACTCTATTCCCCTGACTCTGCTCGCGAAGTTTAGAGAACATAAAGTCTCCCCAAGGTCGTTCTCATTAGGACTGATTTGTACAAACATAAGCGTCTTTGAGTCTCCTCCTGGCAAATAGAACTTATACAGTTAGGTCTATACTCTGCGTCCTTAACATGGGCTGTGAAAAAAAATTATCTTATGGTTCATGAGAAAGTAAACTTGATATTGACTGTGACTGAGAGTTAGGATAATTGTTCCAGTTCCATAGATGTGTTTTCTCCAATATTTTGAAATTCCGTGGGGAAGAGTACCTAATGAATCTTGAAGTAAGTGGGTAAGCTTGGAGTTCCTGCATGATAAGCAAACCAATATGTTAACTTGAAACTGAAAGCAGAAATAAAGTTAGATTCTACAAAATAAAGAAATACCTGAATGGGATGTGAGGGCTTTTGTTTGCCAGAGCGGATATCACGTCACCAAGAGCAGATAAAGATTTGTTGATATTTTGTGTTTCCTTAAGTCTATCTCCTTGAACTTCTGTCTTGGCTACTCGCTCACTTCCTGCTAGGTCTACCAGCCACAACTTGCTTTTTGTGCATTCTCCATTCGACAAATTCTTTCCCTTGACTGTCACGCAATGTATGCTGCATCAAGAATGAATTATACTCTAGCACTTGATGAAAATTAAGCATACCGGCTGCATAATGATATTGAAAATAGACTGGAATTCGGAATAAGGGCCACAGACCAGTGAGATCGGCTGCTGCGCTCATTAGCATTTGTTGGGCCAACAGCCCTTGCTTCACTCCCAGTTTGTAGAACTTCCCAGACCTCATTCATATTGTTCACACGGGCTTCAACTAGCCCAGGGACATGATGAAATCCTTCGCCCGCATGTCTTATTTCCAGCCTGCAACGTACATCACAGACTTATTGCTAAAACGCAAGTATAAACAAAACTATCCTTAAAAATACGGGCAATGCACAAATGGAACCAAAATAAGATCCAGAACTGCATTACCTTTTTCCAGACACTCCTGACTGAGAGCCTGAAGCAAGTAAATCTCGAATTTGTTCATTATAGACCTCTAGAACACTCACACGTAGATCAAATTGGAATAAGTTCTCTCTCTCCTTAATTAAGCGGAAGATCTGGTCAAGAGTCCTAAAATTTACTCCACGTGCTTCTTCCGTACCCTCCATTGTAAAAGTTTTACCAGTTCCAGTCTGACCATAAGCAAATATGCATACATTGTACCCATCCAAAACTGATGTTGCAAATGGAGCAGTATCTTGGAAAACATCAGCTAACAGGGAGACGTAAAGAACATATTGTTATTGACAATTGGAAGGGATGGGGATTATACTAAAAATTTTAGATGGACTACATCAATTTATAATGTATGAAACCTTGGTCTGACTGGGGGCTGAAAACAGCATCAAACTTGAAGGTCCTTCGAAGAAATCCGTTGGATAAAACTGTAAGTTCACCATCTTTTGCGGAATCAAAATCAATAGCCACAGAACCTCCTGCATCAACTTCTTCTGCATTTAGAGGCCTACATCGGCAGAAGACCCTTATATTTCCTGAAAAGTAACCACTGTTGCTCAGTAAACTATCGGCAAACTAGTAGAATTTCAAAGCAAACATGCAGCTACCTTTCAACTCTAGAACCTTGTTATAAAGTTCCCTTCGTTCCTGGGCCCCTTCAATGAATTTAGTTTTGAGATCTTCATGCAAGTTCTGTTGCTGCTTCACTATCAGAAAATAAACAAGCAATTGAAATAGTAAAAGAGAAATGCAACTATTTTTGTATCAGCAAACCATTTTTAATACATAGAAGATGTCAGATTAACATACTTGTGGACTCAATTGTAGCCATTATTCCAGGCATATCAGCAACGCATTTCTTGTATGCTAGTGTGTCTTCTAATAGCTTAACATGATCCATTTTCATGATCTGTAAAAGAAAGAACAATCAAACTAATGCAGCTGTTTATGAGAAAGAAATTTCAATAAACAACAGCCTGATTACCTTCATTTTTCTTTTCAAGTCTCTCAATGATGAGAACCACTTGCTCTTTTCCTTCACTTGACCCTCAATAGCATATGCTAGAACAGAAAGTAAACATGGTCCATCGTTTTCAGGATAATTCAAATGATTGTTGAAGACAGAAGCAGAAGTTTTCATACCCAAAGATCCAACATGCATAGACTTGCGCATTAGCTCATTTTGAAGAGCCTTCAAGGACCTCAAAGCCTCTTGGCATTCCTTATTCTTACTTAAATTCTCACTCCTGAGCTCTTCCATTGCCTTCTTCACCTCTGCCAGTTTTCTTCCCTGACATTCATACTCTCTTAGTAACTTCTCATAATCTCCTCCACCTTGGCACTCACCATTATCCTACCATTCAGCAGAATATATATCCCTTATTCAAGAAAAAAGTTATCTGCTAAATCAGGTAGACCAAATGACTATTACTAGGATAAGTAGTTATTACTGTTGTCGGCTTGCATTCTTTCATTTGAGACGTCCACAGAAATTGAGTCCCTTCTGGAGGATCTGATTCTAGAAAATTGAAATTATGTCAATTCTTTCTTTTTTTTCCTTTGGCTCCTAATATTGAACTCAATCTTTAACAAGGAAACAAGGAGAACTGAACTTACTGGTAAAATCAGTTGGTTGTGGATAGATATCAATAACGGGATGTGAATCTTCTTGGCATAATTTCTCTGACGGGGGAAGGAGCTCAAAGGAAGATTCGGGGGACAAGCTTTTGCTGAATGTTTGGCAAATTGTAGCAAACTTCACGGATGGGCTCTTACGAGTCTCTTGGATTTCAGGAGACCCATCAATGCCGTTGTCTAGAGAGAGGTCAACAGAGCAATTGTTTGGACATAATAATTGAGAACCCGCATGGCTGTTGGCCACTATATCAGGTGAACCGGCACATAAAACCAGATCAGGAGACGTTAAAGAAAACCCCAGCATTGACCGACCTAGAATTGGATTCACAATTCAGTTCCAAAACCACAAAACAAATTAGTTCTATGAAAAGGCTAAGTTTACCATCTAAGAATGGATCACTGAATTTGGGTACAATAGTTTCTTCTGAACATCGATCCTCTTTACAGGTCAGATTATCTACAATTGTACACACAGGAAGAGATTAAATGGAAAAAACAAAAAATATACATATATCCATATGAAGAGAAAAGAGTTGCGTACCGCAATCTAGGTTACAAGGAGAAGTAAAATCCGCCATGTATGGAGCTGAAAGTTGGAGAGTAGCTGATTGATTGCAAGGTTCAATGAACATAAATAAATCAGTGGAAACCTTATGTTGTATTGTTTCGCTAAAAAAGCTTGTGGGTCATGCATTCACGAAAGCTTCAATTTGTGGTCACTCACAACACTCGGAGGTAAGGGAAGGTGAGTTACGCAAAGAAAGGAAAAGAAGAATGATACTTTGATAGATTAGAGTCAGATTATTTAATTTGTTTTTGTTTCAAAAAACATTCTATTCCTGAACACGACCGTTGCTTTGGAACTTTTGAAATTTGAACGGTGCTAAGCGGGCCGCCACAAGAAATTGTTTCTTAACCCGGTCTCGTTTATCGCATACGGACCCAAAGCCGAATCTACTTGCTATTATTCCCAGTGAATTGAGTATGACGGTTATAGTTAATTTTTTTCTTTTGAATTGAATAAGAATTGTTTTGACTATAGGTAAGCTAATACAAATATACAAAAGTAGAAGAAAGACTAACCATAAGACCAGTCTGTCTATTCTACGGCAGATCAAGAGTAAGAATAAAAAATGCAAGATTTACATTAATAGAAGTGCCTGTTTAGTTCAGCTTTTGAAGAGTCCAAAAGTACTTTTTTCTACCACAAAAGTTATTTTTGAGAAAAAAATAGGTGTTTGGCTGCAAACTTCAAAAGCACTTTTGAAGTAGAAATAGTTTTTGAAAAAGCTAAAATACAGCTTTTTCAAAAGCTCAAATTTGAAGCTTTTCAAAAAAGACTATATTTTAGCCTTTTTGGGTAGTCAATTTTGCGTCAGTTACGTTTATATCGCAAACCATACCGACTCTCAACGCTTCTTCTCAAGGACACTGTAGTTATCCACAAGAGAAACAGATGGATCAACCTACAGGTATGCTTTTTTTGGAATTTTTGGGAAGCTAGGTTTTTCCCCCTTCATTCACGATGACTTCGTGTGGGTGTTTCGTAACCAATAGTTGTTTTGAAATGTTTTCGTCGGCTGAAATGTTTTGTGTTCTCAGTCTCCATCTCTCTCCGTCTGGATATTTCTTTCTTTCCGGTACCAAATTAGATCTCCTTCTTCGTCTTCGTTCTGGGTTGCTCTTTGATTTGCCATTTTATGAGTTACTGAAATGGGTTGTTAATGATCTTAAAGATGGTTGGTTGTTTTCTATGGATTGACCCTTTTCAGTTCATGGGTTGCAGAGCTCGAGATTTTCAAGATTTGAGGTATATCGATTTCAGATCAGAGTAGAGGGACACAACAAGACGTTGCTTTTTGTCATACTAGTAATTGTTGATTTGCGTAAGTACGTATGCTTGTATGTATACATTTGTGTGAAAGTTGATGAAGAGAAAGGTGGTTAGAATGGGGACCATGTCCAATCAAAGTTGAAAAGTTTCATTTTCTATGAAAACTTTTCGATGGAATTCTGTTACTTTGGTTTTCAAGCATAGTTGGTAACAACTTCCCTTTTTCTTTTATGGGATTCTAATGGGTCATTGTTCAGAAAATTTCAAGTCAATTTAGGATTTATGCACATTTATGGGTTTTCTTCTTCTTGTTGCTCCGAGGAGTGGTTTTCGTCTGAACTTGCCAATAACTACCTCGCAGCATGTTAACCAGAAGCTCTGAACACACATGTGCCTATGGATGCCAACCTCCCATCAAGAGACCAAAAAGAAGAGCAAAATGCCAAGATCTATACACGAATGTGCCTATGGATGCTGTGACCACCTCTGATATTCTTAAGGACGCCACCAAAGTTGTTAAAATCATTGGCAAGCCTGAATCAGTTCGTTTCCTTACTATTTGTCTGTCTGTCTATCTGTCTTTTTTGTTGACTATCAAGTATTCGACAAAATTACGCTGTGAATTTGAGGCTTCGCTTTAGGTTCATATTTCATAGCAGTGATTTTTGACTTCTTATCCGTGTAATGAGTTAGATCTTGGTTATGTGCTTTTGGAGTTGAGCATTTCATGCTCATAGTGTCATTCAACAGCTTTGCTTATCTTGAACAGTATGTCACGATTTTGCTAAATTTGCAGGTATGGAAACACCAGCTGCATATGGAGAGTTGATCTCTATTGGAGGGCTTGGGCCAAGTGTTAATGGGAAATTGAGCTCTACCGTTGCAGAGATTCTTCAAACGAAATTTTTTCTTATTATAGAGTGGCTATGTTTTTTTTTTAATCATTTTAGGGCATGGGCTTTGCAATAGAATGGTTCAAGACAAATTTTAACATTTTGGTGATTGTAATTACTTCAATTGTCATTCATAATATTATAAGGTTAAATGCTCAAAAGGATAAAGAGTTTTCTCCCTATAATGAAGATGATGAATTACTTTCTACAAATATGGTACTTTGCATATTGTTTAGTATACTTTAAAAATTATTTAGCATAAATAAGTTTATTATAAAATAAAATATAGTTAAAATTAATAAAAGTGCTTTTTATTTTTTTATTGCCAAATAATCTACTGTATGAAGCTCTTTTAAAAAAGCTGTTTTTTAATTGACAGCCAAACAGTCAACTGACTTTTAAAAAAAGCTCTTTTCAGAAAAACTCTACTGATAAAAGCTCTATTGATAAAAGCTCAACCAAACGGGCCTCACTCCAATTCTCTACTTCTTTATTGTAGATCTAAAACAAGACCTGTAATGAAATATAAACTATATTAAGTTCCAAGTCCTATAGAAATTATTAACATTTAAAATAAATGCTCTCAAAATCATGTTAATAACATAGAGTAATTAGCACTTATCAAATTCTCCCAAACATTTTTCTTATCCTCAAGCAAAGCAAATCAATCTCATTACTCTTAACTTAAATATGTAGCAATTTTAGAAAAGAATTTAGTAAATCAATCATATCAATTATGATTTTCGATTATAAATAATTTCAGAGCTCCATAATGTTTTTTTTTATTAACATATGTAAAAGGATTTGATTTCGTAATCTACTTCATTTTGGTTGATTTATTCTTAAGTTGGATAATTTATAAGTTAAACCTTATGGTAATCTCAATGACTATCTGGTAAAGTAGGATTAATGGATGAAAGATTTAAGAAGATATAACTATCAAGCTATACTAAATTTTCTTCTCTAAGTATATGAAAGTGAGTTGTCATTGTAACATAAACTTCTTTAATTATTCAAGGAAAAACTAATTAAAAAGTAACAAACCTTTTTAAAAAATTTTACTTTAGTATTTAATATTTTAAAATTTTTAATTAAATGTCTAAATTTTTAGAAATCAAACAACTTAGTTTAAAAACTTTTATATGTTAATATTTTGTTAATGTAGCTGATGAAATATCATAAAAACTAATATTTAGAAGGATTGCATGACTCTACATCTTTGTCAACACGATTTCTGAAACTCCTGTAGCAAGCACATTACCGATAATATATTCAGTGGCCATTTGGTTCCTTTGGTTCCTAACTTTAATGGCCATTTGGTTACTCTTTTTTTTTTTTTCTATTATAGTTTATGATTTGTCATTTCGTAATTTTAGTTTATAACAAAAAAATCTATTTGATTATTAATATCAACGTAGTTATATAATTTTATTATTAATAATAATTAACTACTGAATAAATTTTGGATATTAACTAATTTTATAAATAAATATATTTTATTTTACTATCTCATATGATATCTATTAATAATAAATTATCTATATTTATTAAAACAAAAATTATAAAAGTAAAAATTGTAAAAGTATTTATTTATTAATGTTTTTAAACTAATTTATTTACAATTAAAATATTTATTTCATAAATAATTACTTTAAAATTTGTAATTCATATATTTTAAGTTCAAATTATATATTTTATATAATTATTACATTTAAAAACAGTTTTACTTTCCAAAATAAAATTTTATTTCCAATTTTAAACTTATAATAAAATAATTAAAATAAATTTAATAATTATTTTATTTTTAATTTTTATTAATAATTAGCATTAAATGATTAGATTATATATTAAATTAAAAATAAAATTAATTATAATAAAATAAAAAATAAACTAAAATAATTATAAAAATTAAACACAAAATAATGCCAATTAGCTGTCCCTAGATTATGCAGGTAGAATGGCTAATTCATGCGTTATTTGATTCCTTTTAAGGGCCGTTGTGGAAAATGTGATTATACGTTATGGTGCCATAAAAATACTGTAGTGCAAATAATGTTTATGCCTCCGTCGGCTCACCTACCAAAAAGCCCGAGGAAATGAAAGCATTATCGGTGATGGAAGCAAAGTATGCCCGCTCACCCACTCCAATCACCTAACGCAGTCTGAGCCTCTAGGTCCAACTGCTGAGATGTCATGTTGTGGCTTCGCCAAGTAAGCTTTGCTTTTACTTCTCTTCCTTATTGTATATAAACACCATCACATAGTCCTTTATTTAGTGCCACAAACTCATCTTCCTCCCTTTTCCATTGTTCATCATTCATCTTGGGAAATGGGTGGCCTTGCAACTGAAAGAACAATTGTTGGATGGGCAGCAACAGACCCATCTGGGATCCTATCTCCTTATACCTACGCCCTGAGGTTATTTTCATATGATCTCATACTTTATTACATACATTTGTAGTAGTACTATTAATGGCCTCTCTCTATAATCTTATGCTTTTCTGTGTAGAAACCCAGGTCCGGAGGATATTTTCATCAAGGTTCTCTGTTGTGGAATCTGCCACACTGATATTCACCAGGTCAAGAATGATCTTGGCATGTCACATTATCCTATGGTCCCTGGGTATAAACTCATCTATGACTCTGTTATCTTTAAGACATTGGAATATTTTCTCGTGAGCTTTACTGCTTTCGCATTCTAACTGTAATAACTGTTCTTACGGATGAATAGCCATGAAGTTGTGGGTGAGGTGTTGGAGGTTGGATCAGCTGTGGTCAGTTACCAGGTTGGAGACGTCGTTGGTGTCGGCGCTGTGGTAGGCTGCTGCAGAGAGTGCAGGCCATGCAAATCTGACAACGAGCAATACTGCAACAAGAAAATCTGGTCGTACAATGATGTCTACTCTGATGGTAAACCAACACAAGGAGGCTTCGCTGAATCTATGGTGGTTAATCAAAAGTAATGATTCGAACTTTCTCACTTTTGCGTTCACAGTTTGCATAACTCTTATACTAATAAATAGAAGAGGAATGAGTAGGATTAAAGGACCCATATTTGAATAAGAGTGTGTTGGTTATTAAATTGAGTGGATGGCAAAAACTTGTACTTCTATTCATAAAGTTTTGAGCTTTACACAGATTTGTAGTGAAGATACCGGATGGTATGTCACCGGAGCAAGCAGCGCCTCTATTGTGCGCTGGGGTAACAGTTTACAGCCCACTGAAACACTTTGGACTGAAGCAGAGTGGACTAAGAGGAGCCATATTGGGGCTTGGAGGAGTTGGGCACATGGGAGTGAAGATAGCAAAAGCCATGGGACACCATGTTACTGCAATTAGCTCTTCTGATAAGAAAAGAGAGGAGGCGTTGGAGCATCTTGGCGCTGATGAGTACTTAGTTAGCTCAGATGCAGCTAAAATGCAAGAATTTTCTGACTCTCTTGATTATGTTATCGACACTATTCCCGTCTTCCATCCTCTGGAGCCTTACCTTTCTTTGTTGAAACTTGATGGGAAGTTGATCTTGATGGGTGTTATCAACACCCCGCTTCAGTTTGTTACACCTGTCATCATGCTTGGTGAGTATTTTCTCATTCATTCTGCTTGCAAAATCCCATAAAGATAAGATCCTGTTTTTGCTCAGTTTTGGTGTTCATGTTAACATTTGTGCTGTTTCAACTTGTAGCTTTTGTTCCCCTATAATTAACCATGTTATTGATTGTTTCATTACTTGACGAAAGACTACCCTTCCATTAAACCTGACTACCATTTGTGTAGAAAGTTGAAAAGTTCCAGTCCAATAGGTGCTCTTGTCATTAATCTGATTAAACACTATTGTCCAATTGAGAAGACAAGAAGCTAATGTATTTTCTTTCTTGTTGACTTTTAATAGGGAGAAAGACCATCACGGGGAGCTTCATTGGAAGCATGAAAGAAATAGAGGAAATGCTTGAGTTCTGCAAGGAAAAGGGGTTGAGCTCTACGATTGAGATGGTGAAAATGGACTATATAAACACTGCTTTTGAGAGGCTGGAGAAGAATGATGTGAGATATAGGTTTGTGGTGGATGTTGCTGGCAGCAAGCTTGATCAATAAGAAGTTATCCATCCAATGTTACCACACTCAATACAAAAAGTCTTACTTTATTATAATGAAAGGCCTTACCGTTCCCTCTTTCTCTGTTTATTTTTCTCCAAATTCAATGCCTTCTGGATTTGTGGGTTCTGATGGTTCAATCTTCTACAACTTCGTCTCCTGTGAAAACGAAAGATACCTACCCTTACCCTTAGCATTAACAGTTGCTCATTTACAGGCGGACTTTTTGTTGACTTGTCAACGCGTCTCGAGGATATATTATTCTCTTTCAAAAGTTTATATCCAAGAAAATTCCAACTAGATTTAATGGTGCAAAAGCAGTGGATACGTATCCTCTCAGTTGAGGTTAATTAGCAGCCACACTTTCAGCTTTATCAATCACCCTTTATGTGATAAGCATAAAACAATGACGATGGATATGGATTTTAAAACCTGCTGCCAAGCAACAATCGAGTTCTGCTTTTGATTATGTTATCCAATTAATCATCAAATGATCCATCTAATCAATTGATGTTAAAAACATTATAATGTTAATTTTTGTGGCCCACAAACCACAAACCACAAACCAATATCTTCTTCCTTTTCTATCCGCTAGTAGAAAAAATACAAGCCACGTTTGGTTGCTTCTTGCCTCTGTCTTAATTCCTTAAATTTGGATTCCTTCTCATCTCTATCTTCTCACTTTTAAACAAGATGTAACACGACCAACTGAAGATGGCAGTTGGCATATTCATTTATTAGGTGGAATTAGTTTATATGTACCTTTCAAGATAAGATGTGGGATTGAAGCTTATTCTTAGCCAAAATTACTCTCCTTACATTTCCTGCAAAAATAGGTTAAACTTTTGAGTATTACCAAGTCCAGGCAACGTATTCTTAGCTTTATGTTAGATATTGCAACTTGGCCAATTTCCTGAACCTCTATCTGTTAACTAGTAACTTGGTTTGTAATGTACCTACCAGGTAATCAACCACAAGAAACATTGCCCGTACACCAGATATCTGCCATCGTTGTTTTAGATATGATGGAATACTTAAGATAGCCAAGAGCTAATAGCGGCAATGACCTGCGACCTTTATTGGCAGCAAGTGAACTATATAAATCATTGGTAGATTTCCATTATCACAAGAACATGCGACCTTGTTTAGATGCCTCTTTGTCACTGTCAATGATCTCTTACAATACCTACTTTGTCCATCAGAAAATTGAGATGATAGTTTCATATGTATGTCTGAATTTTTCCTAAGTTAAGACAGAAAGTCCACCGAAGAAGCAATTGCTTAGGACACACTGTGGTTATCATTTCTCAACATGCGTCTACAAATTCGACGCCTTGTGCTACTTTTCTGCCTTGGTACAAGCAGAACGCAAGAAGTTTCCTTTAGCATGAAGCAAAGGAGTTGGTCAGTCAATCAAATTTTCCAACAACCATTTTTTCCAATGTGAAGGATATTGCATTGATGTTATGAAGGTCAAATTGTAACACCCCACTCCCGCGTGACCCGAACCCGACATCGTTGGTGATATCCGAGTCTGTGCCCCGCGAGGGTGGC
>JANITX010000212.1:66165061-66179548 GCA_027564395.1 Erythroxylum ulei | reverse complement strand
GGTGCAAAAATCCTAATTTCTCATAAAAATTTCACAATTTACAATTCTAGCCCTAACATGGGTAACGGGATGCTACAATAACGATAACAATACTTAGTGAGAGTCCCCCTAAAATACATGGTTTGGGAAGATCCAGTAGTATATAACTTTATCCTTACTTGGTAGATAGACAATTTTTGATAGACTCATATGTTATGCAAAATAATGATAACATAAAATATAAATAAATAAGTATAAATACAAATATAAAAATATGTAATGCACTACATAATATAGTGCATATAGAATATGGTAAAAATAAAAAAGATAAAATAAATGAATAAATACACAAACAAAAAAGGACAAGTATAAAAATAAACCAAACCAACTATTACAAAAAAGATAATTAGACTAAGTAAGAAACTATTTAAGCTAAATAATTAAGTATGAAGTACTACAAAATCAATAAAATTAAAGTTAACTATAAAATAAAAGACTTCTAATAAAAAAGTTTAATAAACCCCGAAAAGTCTATCTACATAAGATCTTTTAATATTATTTATATCGCTAAAATAATTCATTCTATAACCTTTTTTTATATATACAGTCAATAGTCCAAATACTTATAACATAATGTGTCTGTTATTTGGTGGCTGGGTTGGGTATCTCCTTCGGCTTTGGAATTGGATCACGAGAGTAAACGGCACATGCACTTCAAGAAGATTCACTTCTTTTTCATTTTATTTCTATTTGACTTTGTACCCATTATTCTCCTCATTCTTTGGATGTACATGTACTTACTTTGGAAAGCTCACTGAAATGTCTAATGATATTTTTAAATCGTTGTTAAATTTATATACTCGATTTTTAATGCATTTAGTTTACAATTACATGTCTAATCATTATAAACTACTCTATTCGAATTCACAGTACAATTGCTTGTTAAGAAGTACGTGGGTGTATCACTTGTCGGGAAAACACTTGCTGTTATGGGGCTTTGGAAAGGTTGGATCAGAAGTTGCCAGGCGTGCCAACGGCCTTGGTATGCATGTGATTGCACATGACCCATACGCCTCGGCTGACCGAGCTCGGGCAATTGGCGTCGGACTTGTGGGCTTTGACGAAGCTATATATATCATCTGCTGATTTTATCTCCTTGCACATGCCACTTACTCCAGCTACATCGAAGATTCTCAATGACGAAACTTTTGCAAAGATGAAGAAAGGAGTTAGAATTGTCAATGTTGCTCGTGGAGGAGTGATTGATGAAGATGCACTGCTAAGGGCATTAGATGCTGGAATCGTTGCTCAGGCAGCTCTTGATATTTTCACACAAGAGCCCCCGGCAAAGGACGACAAATTGGTGCAGCATGAGAGTGTTACCGCAACTCCACATCTTGGCGCTAGCACAGTGGAAGCTCAGGTTCTTTTTTTTTACCACTTGGTGGATCAATCTTCTATTAATTTTACTATGCTAGTCATTAGTATCATATGACATTTAAATTTGATATGCAGGAAGGAGTGGCTGTAGAAATAGCTGATGCTGTTTCCGGGGCTTTAAGAGGCGAGCTAGCTGCAACTGCAGTCAATGCACCGATGATTCCAGCTGAGGTATATCACTTTTCTGTTGTCTTTTTATGATTATGTTGAGAAGGACTGGTTTTGATATGATTATTGAGAACTGCAATGCTTTGCTTGTGCTTTTGGTTCCTGCATCTCAGGTTCTGACAGAATTGAAACCATTCGTTATTCTTACTGAAAAACTTGCAAGACTTGCAGTCCAACTAGTGGCTGGTGGTAGTGGTGTGAAAACTGTAAAAGTAACTTATGCTTCTACCAGAGCTCCTGATGACCTTGACATCAGGGTACTTCGTGCTATGATTACCAAGGGACTGATCGAGCCCATATCCAGTGTTTTTGTGAATTTGGTCAATGCTGACTTCACTGCCAAACAGAAAGGGATACAAATAACTGAAGAACGGATCCTTTTAGATGGTTCTCCAGAGAATGCGCTTGAGTTTATCCAGGTTCTGATTGCCAATGTCGAATCCAAGTTTGCTAGTGCCATATCAGAGACAGGTGAGATAAAAGTTGAGGGACGAGTAAAGGACGGAATTCCTCACTTGACCAAGGTTGGATCTTTTGAGGTGAATGTGAGCTTAGAAGGTAGCATCATTCTCTGCAGACAGATTGATCAACCAGGTGTGATTGGCAAAGTGGGGAGCATATTAGGAGAGGAGAACGTGAATGTCTGCTTCATGAGTGTTGGAAGGATAGCTCCTCGAAAGCAAGCTCTCATGGCAATCGGTGTTGCTGACCAGCCAAGCAAGGAGAGTTTGAAAAAGATTGGAGATGTCCAAGCCATTGAAGAGTTTGTTTTCCTTAAATCGTAACGTGGCCTTGGTTATTTAGCGTTAGATTACTTTTATTCTATGATTATCATTCTTGGGTAGGAATCATAACTCATAATTTAATTCCCAAATTTTGGTTCCTTCTGGCAGTTTTTGGAAGATAAAATAAATATGTACGATCTTCAGGTTCTGTTGCGTCTGTAATTCAACTATATCTGCTTTTTGATATGGGCAATTGGCCAAGCTTTAATTAAGTTCCATGTAAAAAGGATTCCACTTTGCAGGCTCCAAGCGCACTAGTAGATGACATAACCATGAATATGGAGGCTGTAATGAGTAAAATGAATATAGCTTCTAGTTTGAATAAATAACTTGGTTTTTCACGGGGGTTGATTTCTCTAATGTTTGATGTTGTATACGTTCTTGTGAAAATAGCTCCTAATCTCAAGGAACACTAAGGCAGACAAGCTCCCCTCAACTCTTTCTGCTTCCTGCACTTGCATTACCTCAGGTTATACATCGATCAACGAATCTCGCAATCGCAAACAATAATCTGTCAACTGTAGAAGTAGAAAAGAGATTTTTGGGCCTGTAACCTCCCTTGATGATTGAAAGCTCATGTTCTGTCATCTCGTTGTTCTAACTGATCTAATTTTCTGTATTTATCAGAAGAATTATTTATACAACAGTCATCTATCACACCCACACATCTTATTGAAGGTGGCCATACCCTTGTTTCGAGGCTAGTGAAAATTATGAACCTGAAAGGAATGAGACGTCGGCTAGAGTTGTGGGCAGGGAGACGCCTAAGTTGTGAACAGCTAAGTAGGCTGCAATACCAGCAGCATAACCAGCAAAAGCAAAACCACTCACCTGGATAATTGAGAGAGAATTTGTTACTTGAAGTTGGCAAAAATCCAATAAAGTTACTAATGGCAGTACATACCTTACGCATGTACCAAAAGAAGTCCACTTTTTCCATGCCCATATAAGCAACTCCTGCTGCAGAGCCAATTACTAGCATGGAACCACCAGTTCCAGCACAATATGCAACTAACTGCCAAAATTCAGAATCTTGGGGAAAGGAGGTAAGATCATACATTCCCATTGTAGCTGCAACCAATGGGACATTGTCTATAATTGCTGATACCACCCCTACTGCACTGGCAATGAGTTCAACATTGGGAATATGAGCATCAAGGTAATTTGCCAATTCACGAAGGATCCCAGCAGCCTCCAAACTGAAAAAAGAAACAAATGTTTTAGATGTTTATTATGAAGAAGGAAACAATTTCACTTGTCCTAGTTAATGCAGGCATTTTATTTACATGCAGATACACATAAAATGCCAGAATGTCACGCATGCTGTTAGTCAGAGGATACAAACAGATAGTCTTTTCTCTTTGAAATTTCAATAGCTTACACAACACAATTGCTGCACCAATGACAACCTTGGTTTATAATTGGTTTCACAAGCAATAATTGAAGGTCTAAACAATCTAAATCTCTAATGCCGTAGAAGTTTAGCATGAAGAACTGTTGATCCTAAAAGTCTATTTAATTCATCGTATCTGAATTAGATGGGTAGAATCGGCACTTTAACATAACATTTTCAGACTGAGGAAAAGTCATTAAACTGCAACGTCCACAACTGTGGACAAGCAAAGAAGGGACGGCAGAAAGGAACTAAGCCTCTTTAAATAGTATATTGATGGCTTTCATGAAGATAAGACTCCAAAAGTAATCAAACTAAGAAATCTAGCTGTGAATCTCAATCTTGTGCATACTTCCAGTGAATCCCAGTATTAATATAACAAGGGGGGAAAAAACTGCCAAACGCTACAAGGTTCAAATAAAAAAATGTGCTTTTGTGTTCATACCTGCTGACAGACAGAAGGATACCGAGGAAGAAAAGGGCCCCTTGAGTGTCAATTCGCGACAAAGCCTGTGGTACTTTTAACTTTTGCCTTTCTGACTCGCCGTAATGAATAGCATCAGTTAGAATCCACAGAACTCCAAGTCCAAGAAGCATACCCATGTAAGGAGGCAATCCAGTCAGGGCCTTGAACACTGGAACAAAAACCAGAGCTCCAATGCCCACAGAAAAAACAAGCTGCCCTCTCGGAGCCATCTGCTCAGTGGCCAAGACATTGGAAGAGCCCTGTCCTTTTCCATTAACTTCACTGAATGAAAATGAGAAACTTGTAATTTCCATTGACAAGTCTTGATAAACACTTAAATTACTTAAATCCCTAACTCTGTTTTTGATTTAGCAATGCAAGAAGAATACCTAGTTAAAGACATTAGAGCAAGTGGAACGGCTAGAGAAACAACTGAAGGTACGATCAAGTCCTGCGATCAAGAACAGAATAACATCACATTTTTCAATTGACATCTATATTACGTGGTAAATTTCTTTGTAGGTCAAATATTAGGAGATCATTAACACGGTTAAAAGTAAGATCTCAGTACCATTATATCTTGCACATATATAGCCACGTATATAAGCAAATTATTCCATAAACATACTAGAATGTCCCACTGTTCAACACAAAGTAGGTTTCATGTTACTGAATCATCAGAGTCCTTCTGAGCCTATGCCCAAAGATTATAACTAATCAGCAAAACATTTGGACAATGCATCTCATAGAACATTTAGAAACATGAATATGGGCATATTTTGAAACTTAAGAATCCAATTCCTAGGATAACAAGACCTTCATTGTCTGCAATGTGGATATCTGACCATGAATCCATAGCATAGTAGTTGTAACATCACCAATAGGGGTCCACGCACCACCAGCATTTGCTGCAATCACAACAACAGCTCCTAGAAACCTGTAAATGAAGCCCAAACACGCTGATGAAGTTCTAAATCGATTGATGTTTGTTTAACAAACAAATAGGATATATACAAAGTGAGTGCAGATAAGCCTAATTTTGTTGAGTGCACTGTGGCATCTTTCCTCCACACTAGACAGGATGAATTCACGTTAAGCGTTCTGATAAAAACAAATTTCAATAGTCTATAGACTATTAAAGATTGAACCTTCTTCTTCACTCTATCTTTAGCTGGAGATAAATATTGAAATCTATCTCTATTTAAATCAGTTCTCCAATAATTTTATGTATGATGATACTAATAATTCAACAAAAATAAACACCAACTCTATGATGCAACATTGCTGAACCCCTTATATGCCTAATTCAATCGATGCTATGTTTTTCATGAGTGATGCCTTATTATATGAGCTTGGAAATTTGAATCCACAAAACCATTATCGTGGATTGTTTAGTAAGATTCCAAATTTCATATGATATATTGTGAAAATTGAGCAGAGCATACTTGCGGTATTCTGATGGAGGAACCAATTTCCTCAACAGCGAAACCATGACAATGGTAGATGTCAGGTTGTCAAGAATTGAGCTAAGGAAAAATGTAACAAAACCAATCTGCAATATGTTACAGAAAAACAGGTTACAGTTTATCTAAACTCAAAAGCAAGAAAAAAAAAGAGAGAGAAATCTACAAATTCAAGTTGAAAATTTCACAGAATAAAGTGGATCTCTATTTTCTCCTGAAGAAAGTATAGCCAAAATGAGAGAAGGGAAAAGTGAAAACTGGCTGACTTATATCCCACTTCAGTGAAGATAGCAAAGGACACTTTATACACCAACTGAACCAAAAGTTGAAAAAGGAGAATGAATATTCAATGTTAACAACTGAAGATAGAAACACAAAAACATCTAACATATATGCTAATTCAAATTGGACACTAGGATTATGTTACTTGATCAGGAAAATTGATGAACTAGACTATAGGCCATTGAATTTATCTACTTTCTTGATCAGAGCTAGCCCAACTTCTATTGATATCAATGGAGTAAACGTTGGAAAAATAATCAAGAAATCAACACACATAGAGATTAGAGAAAAGGGAGGAACACAAGATTTATGTGATTCATACATCCACAAATAGCCACTAGCATTCACTACTAATGGCAGAGTAAAATAGATATATTTATACCTAGACTTATTCCTTTTACAACATGGATCAAAGAAAACCCAAATTACAAATATTCTTTTCCTACTCCTACTCCTACTTCAATAATGAAAGACATTAGAAACCATTGTACTGTATCCACTCCCTGCACCCACATTCCCTAAGTGTGGATTCGCTTTACCTGGGGTTGGCTTGCACAGCAGCCCCTACGCACAAAATCTCCTCCCGTAATCAGGAGCAACAGAGATAATTATATACTTCGTTTAAAATATCATCCATAACTCAACAGTAAATAAATTATGTACTCCATTTAAAATATCAGCCGTATCCCAACAGTAAATACCAGTACAAACATTAAAGAATATTAGAGACTAGATTAATGCAATTATATCTATTCAATCTCCTGTTAGAGGTTCTCACTGGAAAAAATTGAGAAGGAATATACTTAATTGATTATGGAAGTAGAAATATAGAACCAACCACCCATAGCAAAGTCCGTGGCTTCCGAGTGGTAATGTTGTCAGTGACCAGCTTAAATCCTTGATGAGCATCAACTATCTCAACAATGGTCATAGCACCAAGCAAGAAAAACACTATCTCGCTGACTTCTGCAGAAGCATGTGATAATTCTGAAATAGCTATATCAGTTGAAGGAGCCTGCTCAAGAAATGAGATAGCCAGAATATTACTAGAGATTGTCACAGTTAAGGGATGCAGAAAAGAAAAACAAGAGAAAAAATCTGATTAACAGCAAAGGAAACTGAAACTTAGACAGACTGGCCATGCATTAAAAAACGCTAAAAATTTCAAAAACAAATCAATCATGGAAAAAGGGGTAACAAACCAGCTAGAATGGTAAAACATGCTCATCAACAAACTATAGATTCCAAGCAACACATTTATTAGCATGTGATCATTTTGTAGGCAACGTGATATTGAACGTCCATTTGACGTTATAAAAAGGAGATTACCATTGCCATGAGGATTAAAAATTTGAACAAAAAACATAAATGCGATTATATTTCGTTAAAGATGTAGACTGCTCCAAACACAAAAATTAGCAATGAAAAGTTAGAAACAGAAAAGAGAGTTTGCCCGTCAAGCTGCCTATTTGTTTATGCCGTCCCAATGTAACGCAAATGGACTGATTATAAGAATGCACTTAAAAGAATCAATAAACAAAAGCCAATGTTTAGCCGTTAATCTAACTTATGGATGAATCTAAATAAGCACCACTGAGATAGTGCAAGAAAAAGGCATCACCGTTCCGGTCTAATACTGTAATTTGTATTAAACGTGTGAATCCAAAAGGATAAAACAAACTATGGATTATATAAGACAGATACAGAAGCTGAATGATGAAACTCAACAACAACCATGTCGACTGCATCCTCTATGGGCATATGAAAACGGCTACCAAGGAAAAAATAGTTGATAGAGAAATCTACATAAACCCAAATCAGATGTTGTAGGCAATTTGAAGCATGTGAAATTAATCTTACCCCAATGCTTCGTATTACCCATAGGCTGACAGCCATCAATAACCCTACTCCACTTTTGTTGAAAGCGAGAGACTCTTCAAAAATAATGCCTGCATATCCAATTCCAAACAGCAATGCCATAGCAAGATCCTATCACGGTTTATTTCATCGAATCAACTTCTAATCTTCATTGTCATACATAGAATTCATTAATTTTAAGTGCATGTTCTGTGGCAGACAATCAAATTTAAGAAGCATGCCACAACGATCGTTGGCAAGTACCTGATTTGCTGCAACCCATGAATGGTTGATGGCCACTGCCCCTGTGGCAGCCGCTGCAAAAACTGCAAGGGCTTTTAGCAAGTCGGTCTTTGGCTGGTATGATGCTGCAAATTCTTGAGAGCTTGTTTCGTCGAGTGAACATAAAGGATCACATGTTCTGGATTCTGGCGCCAACTCCTGATTATATGCCAAAGCGTCAATTTAACGAGTAAAGCAACAGTCGTGAACATTAATGCACTAAAGAACAAAAAGAAAAGGGAAAAAAAAAAGAAGAGAAAACAAAGCTAATCCATATCGTAAATGTCATTCAACGATGAACAGTTAACAAGCTACGTTCTCAGTCAATAAGTTCGCGACCAACTATTCCTTTGAAGAATTTGGCGTAAGTTCTGACCCAATCTGAAAAAGGAACGCTACTTGTTAATTAGATAACAAATGAAACTGGATCTTATCTCCATTCCAGTAGAAGGGATTCAAATCCCACATCAAATAAATTAATGAGCGAATCAGATGAATTTTGAAACTTTCTAAACTTCAATACCATAATCACGAATTTGTTTCAGAATATACATGGAAAATCAATTTGGTACATAATAAGCTAAATGCTACTAGTCCAAGCCACCAACGAGGAAAGAGGGAAATGGGCACCCTTAAAAAACCGAAGCTTTATGAAACTGAGTAAGGAAACAGAACCTGCAGCTGTTTATCAATGTTTGGCTGTTCAGATTGTTGTTGTATTGAAGAAGCAGGAGAAGATGATGATGACCCTTTAGCCTTATCTTCAGCTCTAGCAAGCAGTCCATTACCAAGCACCCCTGGACCTTTTAATCCACACCAAGATGAGGAAAAACAAGACCGAGAGGGCAGCGACGATAGAGAAGTATGAGGAGATAGAAACGTGTGTTTCTTGAACTGGTGTCTGGGGTTTAAGTGGTATGTTCCAATGGACAAGGATGCCATCAAAGCTAACGAGTCTTTAAGACACAGTGGATGGCCTTGTCTTAGGCTATATCTCTGGAGCTAAAGATTCTACTTTTGTTTGAGTCGTTTGCCACTTGCATAAGAAAGCTAGCCTACTTGCTCAGCATCAAACGGCTTTCGGCAATATCACTATTATTTATTGCTAATGGTTTATAAATTATGAAAATCATTAATTTTTATGTAGAAAAAGAAAAATAGAAAAATAACCATTCCCGACATGCCATTTTGTGCCTCTCACTTATGTCACCTCGTCATCTGCGAGAGCTGCGAGCTGCCACTTAGGTTGGATAATGGATTAGCTTTAATTACTGCCTCGAGTTACAAATCTTTTCCTCTCTCGTTTACATCACCAATGGTATGGCAGTAGTTCAGGTATCTGCTTCACTCTCCACCCGCGTTACCCGTTCACTCCCTCTCTCTGTATGCTCGTTTTCTTACTGCTTGTATTCATTTACCTTAGATCAGCGTATCATGTTGCAAATGTTTGTTCCATTAGACCAGCAAGAGCTTTCGCTGATTGCCCGCTTCGATTTTAGTGCGAAATGGACTACCTCTGCTACTGTCTGTCCGCTTTGTAAGAATTTCTGCTAGTTTGCTGCCTCTGCTGCAGTTTGCTGCCTCTTCTAGTTTGCTGCAGTTTGCTGCAGAAAGTTTTGGTTTTCTCACAACTTAAATTGATGTCCTGTATCCAACAATGGTTTCCCCCAAGTGCAGTATGCAACTTCAAATCAGGGCCTCAGAAGGGCAAAGAACAGACACGATTTGTTTGAATTTAGTGCATTAAAAACCATTTATCCTCATATTTTAAACAAATCCTGTACTAACACGTAGCATATTTATCCAAGCAATAACAGATGCGGAGCAAGCAGCAGAGGCAGCAAACTTTATTATATACAAGAATAATCTCAAACCTCAAGTGTAGAACTAGAAGATCTAAGCTTGAATACTTGAATGCGCGAATGCCAAGTTATATGAATGTGCCCGCCCCGTAAGAAGTTTTCTGGAGAAAGAATATACTTTTGAACGCGTTCTGAAATAATTATTATGAGAATTCAGATAGTTTTCTTGTTGGTCTCGGTGGATGAGTTCCATGACTAACATGACTCTTAGAGAATATGCATGCCTGGGCTAGCTAGGATTGCGAAAGCGGCCAAGTTATTGACACACTGGTTCCCTTCGCGATGTACATGTTGAATTTGCACCTCCCAAGCTCGTTGGATTAACCCACGAGTACCTGCCACTAAAAAATTATAACCAGCTAACACTGTATTGGAAGGGGTTAGAAACATTGAGTGCTTGAAGTTTGAGATTATTCTTGTATATAATAAAGTCATGCTTAACAATAGTTGTGGATGTTTTGGCAAGAATTGGCTCGCAATGGTTGGTTTTGTAGCGAGTCTAGTGAGTATTAATGTTGAAATAGCAACTGGCAAGGGCCTTCTGGAAGTATGACATGCTTTACTATAGAGTTTTCCATGTCTAGTTCAAGAAATCAGTTGAATTGACACCCAAACATAGTCGTATAGTAATATTGGTCACCGATACACTGTTTGAACTTTAGGAAGATCTTAAACATGATTAATGGAGAGAGAACATATCTTTCGTTCAAAATGCAAGTGTTTCTGTGGTGGACAGTAATGGTAGAGAAAGAACCTCAGAAGTCGGCAACGAACTGGACTGGATTCTAAGTGATGTTAGTGACTTCTGGTCGAACAAATTCTTCCTTTCTTATGTTGAAAAATGCATAAAGCCCTTTCCTTGGAGGCAGAGGAATATATGAGATGAATGGCGTTGTATATTCACACTCGGCTACAAATAAAACAGTAAATTACCTCCAAATGTTACGAAGTTCCTGCTTTACAAACACTGAGTAGACCAACATCGTCCCAAAATGCAAATAGCAAGTTCCAACTATCAATATATTACTATTTGAGACCAACTTTCTAATATTATGAATATGGAAACCAAGGTCATTTCCTCGATATTTAAAACTTTGGAAATTCAATCTTGATATGCCCTACACTAAGATCATCCACTTTATATCTATGTTTCAGAGTGAAATGGGGGATGCAACCTTGTGATTGCAACAAGCAGGAGTTCTCTAGATATGGACAGTTTGAGCTATGCAACAATGTCTCTCACACGGCACAACTTTGCATCGTGGAGAATGCTCAGCCTTGTCGCATAATTAATGGAATGCAGCTTCAAGGCACCGATAATATATCATTTGGATCAGATTCTGAACAACCCTCCACAGAGGTCGCATTGCTAGCCTAGAAGAAAGCCCCCGACTTTTCAAGTTTAAAGAGGGGGCATAAATACACTCCTTGCACGCCACCAAGCACACGTGAACCTATTGTAATGTTTTGATACATACCACAATCTATGCGTTTTGATTACCTGAATCAACATTTGGTTATCGACAAGTTGGAAACATATAGAGCAAGCTTCCACAAGAAGATATCAATATTTTTTCTATATTCTCCAAAAACGGAACAAAGGACATGATGCATTTTGATAAGTAGAAGTAAAAGCATCCTAGGAATAAAGCAAACCAGAACATTGTCAAACATGTGAGGGCAGCTTAAAATTGGAGAAACTGAATGTTTCTGGATTTGGCAAAGTTAATGGCTCGTCGAACAAGAAAAATTAGCCAGTACCAGTTCCGATCAGAAGCTCATAGACTCGACCCCTGTTAATGCCCTAGACTTCTCTCTCTTGGTTTTCTTCCCTCCATCTTTGATTGCCTTTTTCTTGTTCTCTTCCTGGGGAGGTTGTGTGCTTTCTAAATGTTGATGGATGGATGCTAGAGGATCCGACAGAAATGCTGGATGGTTGAGGACTGTACTGAGTTGTTTCCCCTCTTTCAGTCTGATAGTAACCAGAACAGTTACTGTCACACAAGAATTATTGAAGAAATATAAACATATATCCAAATATTTGAACTTGAGCACATACATTAATTGTTTCCTGGATTTGCAGTACAATTTAATCTCAGGAACTTCTTTTGGCTTCTGAGGACCCTTCAATTCGGGAAGGAACTCTGACAGAGTGGTAAGGTCATATGCTTTCAATTTCTTCTGCCGGCTCCGAAGTTTCTTTTTCTGTAGGAATACATAATCACTACTAAGGTACAAATTTCAATCGGTAAATTACCTCTAAATATTAATGAATTCCACTATGCCCCAATTTGTATTTCACAATTTAAAACTAACAATCCACATAGTGAAAACCAACTTATTATTCTTATGAACATGGAAACTAAAACTAAAACCAAGGTTATCTCCTTCGAGTAGGTTATAATTCATTCTTTGTGAAGCGACAAAATTTATCAAGAATAGTTGGATAGCTGCACCATCTAAACAAGGGCATCAAACTACTTTAGAAAAGGAAAAGCATAGAGTACAACTGACTGTGACAATGCACTTCGATACAGTTTTTAACCATCACCATCATCATCAACAACAACAACCCACCTTTGTAATAGACTTTTTGGCATTTAAGGTAGCAACTGTATCTCTAACCTCTGTAAAAACAACACCATAGAACTTAAGGACAATACAAAACCATGATATACGAAGAAATTATGTTCGCGAGAGTGAAAAGTTGGGATTTTTACTGGCATAGAACTGAATTCTCTTCTCGAACTTGTGGTCTGATTTTTCCTTAGTATCTTTTCTGAATCCAGAAAACAATTAAGACAAGCGTGAATCAACAAAGCCAATGCGAGATGGTTCTAATTATACTAAAAACAGACCTTGACTTTCCCATGCTTGTAACTGTTGAATCGGCAATGGGTTGGCTTCGCGGCAAATAACAATATACAGAATCAGTTGGATGCAAGCTTATAAAGAATCCGACCCGATCAAATCTCCAATCAACCCGTTTGAGTGCGTTTGAGTCGAACTTTTAAATCCACTATCATTAACCGAAACCGCCACAAACAAGAAGAGAGGAGTCCTTCGGCCCGATGCGAGCAAAGACAACAGAACAAGAGGTTCAACAGACGCGGACTTATGCAAAATACCTTAAGACATAATAGTGTCGTATAGAAAGCAATGTTTTAGATGCCATAACTTTGCCATTTCGATGCACATTATTGTACTAATATTTTTTATTTTTATTTTAAATAACGTAAAAACTTCTATTTAGTTGAATTTTTAGTTTCAACCTTTTTATTTTGGTTTCATTCTATTTTTATAATTTAAAGACTTGTTTGATTTTCCTTTTTATTTTGGTTTCATTCTATTTTTATAATTTAAAGACTTGTTTGATTTTCCTTTGTTTTCTGTTTTCTATTTTCATCTTTAAGTTTAGTAAAAACATTATTTAGTTGATCTTTTCATTTGTGCTTTTGGTATTAGTTTTTTTTTTCTTATTTCCGTAAATTACCTTAACAATAAAATGCAATGTTTTTTTCATTTTTTTCTCTTATTATTAACTAATATTTACAAATTTATTGTTTAATTATATAGTTATTATTATAACTAATATAATTTAATAATTAAAATTAGTTATAACGAATATAATTAAATATTATATAACATATTAAAATTAAGATTAGTTATTTAGTCCAATTATAAACTTAATTTATATCTTTTTTATTAAATATGCAATTATTATTATCAATAAAAGTGTAATTATATTTCTTTAAAAAAAAAGTGTAGATGCATTTAACCTTTACGCCAAAGGTACATTTTGAAACTCAAATATTTACAACAAAATACAACTTGAACTCATCTCATCTAGCTAGCTTACGGAGAATATAGAGAAATATGCATATCAACAGTTATAATAATAAAAGAGTAGAATTTGAGAGAAGATAAGTTAGAGAAATTGTTTTAGAATAAAAGAAAGAAAAGCAAAAAAAATGTAAAAAAAATGATACGTATCAATAATAACATTTAATAGAAGAGTTATTAATGAGTAGAGGAAAAGGAATAGGAGCTGTCATCCCATACGTCTATTTCATCCAATAGTTCTCTTAACTTGTATCTTTTGTTTTTAAATTAAGATTTAATTAACTACTCCACCTAAAACCTTCAAAATTGTTATTGTGCATTTGTATGATAGTGACTTTCACTTTTAAGCCTTCGAAGTCACTATCATGCAATCGATAGCGACTTTCATGTAAAAGTCTTAATTTCCTTTGTTGAATATCAAAAATTGAACTCCCTTAAATTTCATTATATATATAAATATATATATAACAAAAATCATAGTTACATAAATATATAAATATTTAATAATACTAAATATTATTTTTTAAGTAAATTATAATTTATTATATTGTAATTATCAACAGTTAAATCAAAATTAGCAAATTAGTTAATTAATTAATTATATTTTAAAGAACAAATTTTTTGATTGGTGTTAAATATATTATAATTAATACTAATTAGTAATATA
>JANITX010000212.1:66148418-66160744 GCA_027564395.1 Erythroxylum ulei | reverse complement strand
TTGTGCATTAAATGGCTATCTTGAATAATGTTGAGTGTATTGTTATGACTGAAAATGTTTTCAAATTAAAGCGAGCCCAAAGTGCCTACTGATTTTTGCGAATATGATTGTATTAAAAAAAGTTATACTGAGTTTTAACTGAGTAATGTAGCACGCCACCCTCGTGTGGCACGGACTCGGATATCACCATCGATGTCGGGTTCGGGTCACGCGTGAGTGGGGTGTTACAATCATATAATTATTATCGTCCAAAAAAGTGTAGTTATATTTGTTTTTTAGAAAAGTGTAGTTGCATTAAACCTTTACGTCAAAGGTACAATTTGAAACTAAAAAATTTACAACAAAATACATCTTGAACACATCCTGACTAGCTAGCTTATGGAGAATATAGAGAAATATGCATATCAAAAGTAGTAAGGAGATTTCGAAGCAAACATTTTCAAAGGAGTGGAAAACATCAAAGGGGAGACTTACTTTAAGGGGACAAAGGGGAAGCGACTACGGTATTAGGGTTTAGTTGTGAACCCATTTGCCTGAGACACCCAACTAATGGACTGGTAAAGAAAGAGACATATGAAAAGGCCATATCACTTTGTATCAGACAATTTTCCCGTGTGAAACATGAAAAATAGAAACTTGGTTTATGAAGGATCTATCTTACCTTCTCATCTAATTTCCTGCATTTCTCCTTCAGGACTCACTCTGGGGTGTCCCTCAAGATGGTAGTGATCGCTAGATCCTTCCGACCCTAATCGAGTAACGCAAAATGAGCTGTTTGGATTTTGAGATTTATTTACCCATTTTACTCAACAACGGGGCTAATAGATTTCATAACTTTGAACGTTGTCGTTTTTTTCTCTACTGTGTTGACTCTTTAGGTGTTGAAAACATTGTCATTTTTAAGGTGATAGTTTCTCTACTAGGAGAGAGATATGGCTCTCCAAACTTCTGTTCTTCTCTTTCATTATTATCATATAATTATTATCGTCCATAAAAGTGTAGTTATATTTCTTTTTCACAAAAGTGTAACTGCATTAAATCTTTTTGCGAAAGTTACAGTTTCAAACTTAAACATTTACAACAAAATACAACTTGAAGTCATCCTAACTAGCTAGCTTATGAAGAATATAAAGAAATATGCATATCAACAGTAGCAAGGAGATTTCGAAGCAAACATTTTCAAAGGAATGGAAAGCATCCGAGGGGAGACTTACGTCAAGGGGACAGAGGGGAAGCGGCTAGGGAATGGGGTTTTGGCTGTAAACCCATCTGCTTTAGACACTCAATTGATGGACTGGTAAAGAAAGATACATGTGAAAGGCCTTACACTTTGGATCAGATGGTTTTCCAGTGTGAAACATAAATAATAGAAACTTGGTTTATAAAGGATTTGTCTTACCTTTTCATCTAATTTCTTAATCTACATTTCTCTTTCAAGACTCACTCTTAGGTGTCCTTCAAGATGGTGGTGATCCCCAAATCCTTCCAACCCTAATTGGGTAACACAGGAGGAGTCGTTTAGATTTTAAGATTTATTTACCCATTTTACTCAACAAAGGGGTTACCAGATTTCTTAACTTGTAATACTTTTGTTTTTTCTCTATTGTGTTGACTCTTTAGGTGTTGAAAATGTTGTTTTTATGGTGATAGTTTCTCTACTAGGAGAGTGTTATGGCTCTCCAAAATTTTTTTCTTCTATTTCATTATTATCATATCTTTTTTATGATCCATGAAAGTGTAGTTATATTTCTTTTTCAGAAAAGTGTAGCTGCATTAAACCTTTACGCCCAAGGTACATTTTGAAATTCAAACATTTAAAACAAAATACAACTTGAATTCATCCCAACTAGCTAACTTATGGATAATATAGAGAAATATGCATATCAACAATAGAAAGGAGATTTTGAAGTAAATAATTTTAGAGGAATGGGAAGCATCAGAGGGGAGACTCACCTTAAGGGGACAGAGGGGAAACAACTACAATATTGGGGTTTAGTTGTGAACCCGTCTCCTTGAGACACTCAACTAATGGACTGCTAAAGAAAGAGACATGTGAAAAAGCCTTATCACTTTGCATCGGACAATTTTCCAGTGTGAAACATCAAAAATAGAAATTTGGTTTATGAAGGATTTGTCTTCCCTTTTCATCTAATTTCCTGATCTACGTTTCTCCTTTAAGAGTCACTCTTAGGTGTCCTCAAGATGGTGGTGATCGTTAGATCCTTCCAACCCTAATCGGGTAATGCAAGAGGATTTGTTTGGATTTTTGGATTTATTTAACCCTTTTACTTAACAAAGAGGCTAATAGATTTCATAATTTGGAATGTTGTCGTTTTTTCTCTACTATGTTGACTCTTTAGATGTTGAAAACAATATCATTTTTATGGTGATAGTTTCTCTACTAGGAGAGTGTTACGACTCTCCAAACATTCGTTCTTCTCTTTCATTATTATCATATATTTATTATCATGAATAAAAATGTAGTTCTATTTCTTTTTCTGAAAAGTGTAGCTACATTAAACCTTTACGCCAAAAGTACATTTTGAAACTCAAACATTTACAACAAAATACAACTTGAACTCACCCCAACTAGCTAGCTTATGGAGAATATAGAGAAATATGCATGTCAATAGTAGCAAGAGATTTCGAAGCAAATATTTTCAGAGGAATGGAAAGCATCGGAGGGGAGACTTACTTCTAGGGGACGAAAGGGAAGTGACTAAGGTATGGGGGTTTGGTTGTGAACCCGTCTCCTTGAGACACTCAACTGATAGACTGGTAAAAAAAGAGACATGTGAAAAGGCCTTATCACTTTACATTGGATAGTTTTCCAGTGTGAAACATGAAAAATAAAAACTTGGTTTATGAAGGATTTGTCTAGCCTTTTCATTTAATTTCCTAATCTGCATTTCTCTTTCAAGACTTACTCCTGGTTGTCCCTCAAGGTGGTGGTGATTGTCAGATTCTTCCAACCCTAATTGGGTAACACAAGATGAGTTATTTGGATCTTGGGATTTATGTACCCCATTTAGTCAACAACGGGGCTAATATATTTCATAATTGGAATGCTGTCATTTTTTTTACTGTGTGTTGACTCTTCATCTGTTGAAAACGCTGCCGTCTTTATGGTGATTATTTCTCTATTAGGAGAGTGTTATGGCTTTCCAAACTTTTGTTCTTCTCTTTTATTATTATCAGTAATCAATTTTAATTTTTTAGAAAGTACAACTTGAGCTCTAATATCTTAAAACATTCAAATTAAACTCTAACTTTTTAAAACTATTCAAAATAAACCCCAAATAAAAAAATTAACAATGTTTACTCACTTTCAATATCACATAAATACTAACGTGAAATTATTTTTTATTTTTTAGATAAAAAAGTAGGTCTCAATTAGTTTTTCAAATTAACCAAAAAGTGGACCCCACTGTGATTGTGACAATGGAAACCTACTTTTTATAAATTTATGATTGTGAGTCTCGCTTGTCATGTGACATTAAGGATTTACTTTTATAGATTTCTAATAATGAGTCTCATTTGTTAGGTAGTAGTGGAACCTATTTTTTAGTTTAAAAATAAAAATAATATCATGTCAATATTGTAGTTGCGTTTAATTAATAGGGACTTAACTTCGTTAAATTTTCTATCTATTTAGAGTTTTTTAAAAATGTTTTGAAAATATTGGGGTTCAATCTGAATGATTTAAAATGTTAAGATTTGTTTTGTACTTTGCTATAAACATTGAGAATCAAAATAAACTTTGAACCTTTATATTAATAATTAAGTAAAATTTTGTTTTTATTATATATATATATCAAGAAATAAACTAAAAAATATAATAGAAAGTTTAAATTGGAAACAAACTACCTCTCACAAAATCACAAAATTGGTTTTAATCTTTCATTTTTATTTTTATTTTATTTTTGTCAATAATTAAATATATTGTTTAAAATATCAAATATTTAATTATAGGGAATAATAATATTAAATTAAAAATATATAAACATATAAACAAATATTAATTTGAAAATAAATTATGCAATCTTTTACTGATTTTCTTATTTATTTTTAACTAGATATAAATGGTATTCTAATATTTTTAAGAAATTAAATTAAAATTCATTATTAAATTGGTTTATATTAAATTTTTTTGTATTAGTTCATTATTATCAATAATAAAAGTGTAAAAAAGATATAAACAAACAGTAACTAACAGGGGGGAAAACAGTAACTACTTGTCTTTATCTAAAATTCATCATTCAAATTACTAGTTAAACTAGAATTACTTTTTTTTTTTTTTGATATAAACGGGATCTTTTATTATCCAAAGGTAGGATAATAATCCCAAATCTTAATAGGGCCATACAAATAAGAATGTCAAGCTAACTCGTGAGCTTTGATATTGTAGTGCCTACTGACCCAGCGCACTGAAAAATCAGTTTTACGCTTAAGAATACCTAAACACTTGTCTATAATTTTACCAAAATCAGAGGAGTCTTCCATAGGTGATTGAAGGGAGTAAAAGACTTCCTGAGCATCCACTGCAATAGAGCACGGTCCATGAAGGTGCTGATCAGCCCAGGTCAGAAAAGATCTACAAGCGATAGCTTCTGCTATCTTAGGCTCAAACACTCTATGGTACACACCTGAGATAGCAAACTTAATGTTTCTTGCTCTGCTTTTGACTACTGCTCCATACTCACTTTGGTTCATGTGGAGGAAAGTTGCTACATCTATGAAACAAATCCACTGCCATGAAGCTCTTGTATGTGAATCACTTGCGTTAGTGGCGTCCGCCGGGGGAGAGTGGCTAGACCTACAAGAGACGATGGAAATCGAATTATAAAAGGCTCGCGCTATTGTCCAGGCTCACGCTATTGTCCAGGTTTGAATGAACAAGGCTGCCTTCTTAATTTGGGCTTCCCAAACATATTTATTACAGCAGCATGATATTTGCCATAAAACCATACAAGCATTCCTCATTATATTCACAATGATAACCTTGGAAGCATTGCAGATACAAGAATACGTGGTTGACCCAAAGGATCGAAAATCTAAGCCAAATTCAGTCCAAATCTCTCTCGCTACAAAGTAGCCCACAAAAATATGAAAACAGTCTTCATTACCTCCACAGTGGCCATAACTTAAGTCAATATCTATCCCTCTTCGAAATATTCTCTCTTGGTAGGAAGAATGTTCCTTAAAAGTCTCCATATGAATGCTTTAACTTTAGGAGGGATATGTAATGCCTACAAGAACTTCCATATCTCATCTCGCTCATCATAAGGTCCCTTCTTCAAAATAAGGGTTTGGTAGTAACCAGACTTAACAGTAAAACTCCCCCTCCTATCATAGTGCTATAGCCATTTTTCGGGTCTACTCCTCAAGCCTAATGGGATCGTCAAAACATAATTCACATCCTCCTCACAACACACCTCGTGAAACTTGTCTACATCCCAGTCGATGTTGTCCCGATTAAGAAAGTCATAAACCATCAGATTATAATCTCGAGTCCCTGGGCCTTCAAGCAATCTAAAGTTCGAGTCCCTAGGTATCCACAGGTCTAACTAGAAATTGGTTGACTCCCCATCTCCTATTCGAATTTTGGCCCCTAATTTAAGCACTTCTTTTGCTTGCAAGATACCTCTCCATGTGAAACTTGGGTTAGATCTCAAACTAGCACTCATGTAGTTCCCACTAGGAAAATATTTAGCCTTAAACACCCAAAAAAGAGAGTGTTGGATTCTGTAAGCAGTCTCTAACCTTGCTTAGCTAGAATTGCTAAATTAAAGCACCTTAAGTCTCTAAAGCCCATGCCACCATCGGCTTTGCTATCACACATTTGGTCCCAGGACATCCAGTGAAGAGACTTCCCCTCGTCCTTTTTCATATCCCACCAGAATGAGTTCATGATTTTTTACAATTCCTCATAAATAAATTTTGAAATCATAAACACACTCATACGATAAGAGGAATGGACTGAGCAACAGATTTTAAAAGGACCTTCTTACCGACTCTTGATAAAAATCGATTATTCCAGGTATTCACCCTATGCTATAATTTATCTCTAACATAATTGAAAATATGGTTCTTACGTCTCCCAATAAAAGATAGCAGCCCTAAATAATTCCCCTGATCTAATGAGGTGTAAATCCCAAGGAGATCGGAGAATTTTCTCCTCTCAGCAAGTCTAACATTAGGACTAAACAAAATGCTCAATTTTTGATAATTGATAAACTGACTTGAAGCTACTGCATATTCTTTAGGATGCTCTAAATGGCACTATATTCTATCTCAGAGGTAGTAAAAAAGAGCAACGAATCATCTGCAAAAAAAAAAAGTGAGATATGCGGGATTCTCGAGAGCTAGCCAGACACTCAAGAAAGACCTTCTGCGTAGATAATAAAGAGATAGGAAAATATAGGATCCTCTTAACCGATACCTCTAATGGTACCTCTAATTGCTGTGTATGATTTATGACTTTGAAGAGAGATAGAAGATACATTTTCTAAAACAAATCTGAGATGAACTCCAATCTCCGGTAACTTTTCAGTCATTATTAAATAAATAAACTGAAATGGGCATCAAGCATGAGTTTGCATACTTGCATTTACGATGATTAGCCTTATCTTTCACTTTGTTGACTTAAGCTTTGAGTAACACTACAGCAAATTCAACCATCATATCATATCATATCATATCATATTTCATGAAAAGGGGTCCATCTTTTGTCACCTCCTATCCTCATGACCCGTCAAGTCAATTACTACAAGCAATGCAACGGTTGAAGAGTAATGATAAAAAGTTGTCAACTATTTGGACATGTCCCACGTAGTATGTATTTATATATCACTATATGGACGGATCTATATTGGGGCAAGTGGGGGCACTTGTTCCACTGTCCGTAAAAAATGTTATATAAAAAATTATTATTTTAAATTTTAATTTTATAAAAAATAAAATTTTATTTTATTAAAATTTAATTTTAATTAAAATTTTACCCTCATTTAAAAAACTTTCTAAATCGGTCCATAAATATACGAACAAAATCCCATCAAACTCCCATTCCGGATGCCGTCTTACCGACAGAGCTCACATGGACTGTATCTATCGTGATTCATGATTCATAATTCATAATTCATTACAACTTTTCCATTTCATTCAAAAGCTTAAGTAGTTAGGTTTTCTTTTCTGGTATTCAACCCGAAATGCCTGGAAATTGTCATCTGGTGGATTCAGGAACCAACGACCACTTATAACTGAACCTGACTCTATACCCAAACATTTCAACTCAAGAGTGTAAGTGTAAGTGTTCACCCTTACCACAAGATCCAAAGACATGAAAATGTAATTTATACCCTTAACACGAGAGAATGGATGTAATTATTTTAATATTGTTAGTTGAACTCCAAACTCCTGCGAACCATAATAAGTCTAAATGCACATGGACTGACTCAGAACCCAACTTATCCAAGAAAATCAAACACCTCTCACCTGAAAGTGTTCTGTCATCTGTCTAAACTAAAAGAGACCTTAGCCAAAAACATACGACTTACATGACCTGGAACTCAAGGAAAAAGACTTCGCATCACCAATTTTAAGAACCAACTATATATTTAATTTAATTATTACAAACTTTAGGTTACATTTTTATTTATCAAAAAATAAGAAAATATTTTATTGCCTTACATCTGACACACTAAGACCTTGGTTTTCCACCATATGACCATAAGCCTGCTTGCATATGGAACTCGGCTTCTGGGACGGCGTGCATAACTGAGACGAATGTGGACATACTTGCAGACAATTATCCCCTAAACTCCCCACGACCGGCGTACTTACGGCGAAAAATGCCGGGGGCGGCTTCCCGGTCAAGAAATTCCCATCTAGAAACAGCCTTGTCAAACTCTTCTTTGTACTAAACTCTAGTGGGATCGTCCAACGTAAATGATTGTACCTTAGTGACAGAGAAGACAGCAGAGGATAAGCAGCGAAATTTACAGGGACGTTGCCTTCTATTTTGTTGAACCCGAGATCAACAGCTACGAGATCGCTGTAGCCATTTGTAGGTTTTGAGATATCAACTCGTGTGAGGCTGTTATTGGCCAGATCAACTTGTTGAAGTGCTGGTAAAAGAAAGAACCACGATTCTAGTGTCCCATTCAACGAGTTCTCGCTCAGTTCAATCACCGCTAACTGAGTTAAACCCTCGAACCATTTTCTTGATAGTGACCCAGATAAAGAATTCCCCTTCATAGCTAGTTCTAACAGGTTGTGAGGCAGTTTCGGTAATGACCCAGTTAGCTTGTTGAAACTAAGATCGAGTCTTCTCAAACTGGACATTGAAGTCATTGTTTTTGGGAGGTAACCTGATAGAGAATTATGTGAAAGGTCTAAACTTTCGAGGGATTTCAGGTTGGTGATGGAGTCTGGGAAAGAGCCAGAAAACCAATTAGAACGGAGAGTCAAGGATTGGAGGTTGGGGAGTGAGGAAATAGATGATGGAATAACACCGTAGAAGTTGTTATCGGAGAGGTCAAGTATGGTGAGGTTACTGAGTAGGGAAACAAGGGGAGTGAGTTGGCCCGAGTATCCTGCCGGGTCGAGAGTAATTTCAGTGACTCGGGTGGAGTCCGGCGAGCAGGTAACGCCGCAGATGAAGTGGATCCGGCGAGGGATGGCACATGGGTCGGTGGTGAAATCCCATGAGGCAAGACACGACCACGGTTGAATTGAGGTCGGCTTAACTGAAGACTTGAAGGCTTTTAACGCCGATATGTCCTGCGGTGAAGTGAGGGCAAAAGCTGGAAGCTTTGTGGTGTAAAGAAAGAAATGGAGAAAGCAGAGAATCCAAAACATGGCCATAACGTTGGATAGTTTTTCTGGTCCCGAGGGGTTTTCAGTGGGTGGACCTTTGGATGTTTCAAAAGATTTATAGGCAGCTCTGCTGGAGAGCACTCAAAAAGTTTCAAATTTGGGTGTTGGCCTTGCCTTGTACGAACAACATGTCAGGAATGAGGAATGCGCTGCGTAGGTATACATATTGGAAAGGAAATAGGCACGTGGGGATGAATTTGCTGTCCACAGGATGTATTTGCATTATGTCATGTATGTGTACCTTCCCAGATTTTTGTTGGCTTAGTTTAAGCAGTCGTTTGAGGTTCTAACGTTCTAAGGATTAGTGGAGAATATCAACCCTTCTTTTTTTTAAAGAAAAAATTCCCATTTCCAGGCATATCCATTCCAACCCGCCGTTTTCCATCGACACGGGTACATGCAATGCCAGCTGGTGTATATATCAAGTTCTAACATTTCTATTTTAGCCTGTATTACAATTACTACACAATACCTACAGTTTTTAAAAATTTTATATTACAAACTTTTATAAAATTAAAATTAAAAAATCAAATTTGATTGATTATTTATTGAAAATTATAGGGAAGCCTAATAAATCCTAGTAAGTTTTCTATTGTCTATTAAAATAGCTTGACTTATTAAGAGATTAACGTATTAAAAAGACACAAAATTTGTTTCGTGGCATAAAATTATATAACTTTTATAAAAGTTGCCGAAAATTTTAAAAGCTTGTTCTTCAAAAAAATAAAAAGCAAATATAGATAAGGTTTTATGTTTTTATTCATTTATACAAATTGATGGTTAATCTTGTACCAATTAATAATAAAGGTTTGTGTTGTGTTTAAGGTGTTTTATAATTGAAAATCTTATCAAATTATTAAATCTATGTGTTCACTAATCATTTAGCTCAACTTCCTTTTCGATGTGTTTAAAGTATACATCGACTCATGGTAGGAGCATATCATATCATCCAGCCATTTTTTTCCACTTCTAAACAACTGCTCTGCCTCCACTAATCGACGACGCTCTACTTTTATTATTACGTTACAGTATAAAACTAATGCCTTCTTTATCAGTTACCAACTTGTTTGGTGGTTTCCAACCCAACGAGATGTATTTAATTGGTTCGGTGGTCAAGAGAAAAGGCTGTCGATTAGAATATTCTGCTGTTGAAGAGATGCTGATTTTTTTAATCTCCATATCATAGAAAAGTGTTCGTTACATGGAGTCGTTTAATGATAAGTAATTTGTTAGTTGCAAATTGAGTTGCCTTCTGGAAAATGGAATATTTAATACATGTACATTATAAATGAATAACGTTTAATGATAAGTAATTTGTTAGTTGCAAATTGAGTTGCCTTCTTGAAAATGGAATATTTAATACATGCACATTATAAATGAATAACGTTTAATGATAAGTAATTTGTTAGTTGCAAATTGAGTTGCCTTCATTTATAATGTACATATATCTATACACAAATGTAGATAAGGTGAATTAATTTATAATTTACTCAATATAAACAAAAATGATAAGTTATTATCTAAACTAAAATGATATGATACAAAAGATAAGTATAGCAAATGTAATAACAACTTAAAAAGAAGATAAGAGGATAAGTGTCTTTAAGAGAATTACAAATAAGAAGATGATTTGTTATTAGCCCTATGCAAGCTAATGTTTGGAAGATCATTGAGCTTGGAATGGAATTGCAAGAACGAAGTAGAACCCAATGGTTTGGTGAGAACACTGACAGAGGTACACCATTGGGGCCCCCAAAATTTAAAAAAATTAAATATTTTTATTTTTAATTAATATATATATATATAAAATCGGAGTTATTTAGGAACCAGTGGTACATTGGGCCTCTTAAAATTTTTAAAAAAATTAATATTTGGGCTCTTCTATTTTAAATTTCTGACTCCGTCACTAGGTGAGAATGTTAGCAAGTTGGTGAGAACATGATATATAACGTATAAATAGAAATTTCTTTGCAACCAAATCACAAACAAAGTGTATATCAATCTCAATATGTTTGGCACAAGCATTAATTTAGCGATGATCTACATGATCTACAGCAAAAAAGGTAGCGATGATGTTAGTTACAATACAAAAGTAGTTTAATATTAGAGAGTCCAAGTTCATCAAGTAGAGAATTAAGCTAACATAGTTTAGTAGCAGCTATCGCAATTTTCTTTACAAGGTTATAACTTATAGCTTTAAGGACTGGAGGGATCAAGCTTTGTGTCTCTTCCTTTGGTGCATATCAATTTGATGATTATGATGAGATTGAGAAGAAAATGAAGGGTTCTTTCTTCAATTGGTTCTATTGTTGCTGTTTCTGTGATTTCCTAGATTCAAACAAATGTTGGTTGCGGTTAGGGCTTTGGCATACCAACTATGGCTATAGCGATTGCTATTATGATTTTCATCTCAGGTACTAGGTTATACAGAAACCAGAAACCTGGAGGGAGTCCATTGACACACATTTTCTAAGTTTTAGTTGCCTCATTCAGGAAGTTCCAAGTTCAAGTACCTCATGATAGGTCCCTGCTGTTTGAGACAACAAATGGGAAGGCTAAAAGATCTGAGTTGGAGGAACTAAATTGAGGAAATCATCGCAACTTTAGAACTTAGAGTAGGAAGTCATAAATGTCTTCTTTTTTTTCATCATGAAGTGATAAACATCAAATGTAAATGGTAAAGATAAAATTATACTATTAAACTACATGTAGTTCCTTAAATAAAAAAGTTATATGCCTCTATTTCCTGTGAGTGCATTAACTTGGTATAACATGAAGTTGCATATCCATTTCTGAATATGACACTATGGATAAGTTAGCATAATAATAGAATATAACTCTCATATAAATTAAAATTCGAAAACATGTTTACTTATAAATATGAAAATGTAACACTTGACCTTTTGGTTCTTAAGGGCTAGAAATCTC
This sequence comes from Erythroxylum ulei, assembly GCA_027564395.1. Classification (NCBI taxonomy): domain Eukaryota; kingdom Viridiplantae; phylum Streptophyta; class Magnoliopsida; order Malpighiales; family Erythroxylaceae; genus Erythroxylum; species Erythroxylum ulei. The sequence goes on along the minus strand of JANITX010000212.1, from coordinate 66,148,939 downwards.
TTCAAGCGACAAGAAACTTCCTCAATTCCATCTGAGCTCACCACATTGTATAATATCTACAAGGTTAACTATTTCTTTATTCTCTTTGATGGTAGGAAACTTAAGCTGTTTTACAATGTTAGTCTTATATGTTAAGTCAAAATGACTTCACGTCTAATAATTTTGGTGAAAATCAAATAATAATAATATTATAAATAAATGAACTATTTTGATAAGTGTGTTAAGCGTGCAGCAAAATACAGAAGAGGCAAAAGACAGAAGATACAAAAGACAGAAGAAGCAGCAAAACACAGAAAAAAAACGGCAAAAGTTAGAAGAAGCAAAACACAGAAGAAGTGCAGAAAACACAGAAGAAGCAAAACATAGAAGAAGCGTAGAAAACACAAAAGAAGCGTGGAAAACACAGAAGAGTAAAAACACAGACGATACGAAGGCAAAGACACAATAGTACGTCGGACGGTTAGTCAGTTGGAGTTAGTTACAGAACTCAACTGAATAACGGTTTCTACAAGAAACAAGAA
>JANITX010000212.1:66098773-66111252 GCA_027564395.1 Erythroxylum ulei | reverse complement strand
ATGATAAAATTAAAATATTTTAAATACTTTATATTGATCTTATTTTTATATTTCTATAATGATAAAATAATCTTTTTCATATTAATTGTAGTGATTATTTATATGTGAAAATAATATTAAGAATAAATAAATTGCTATTTTAAATTTCTATTATTAATATTTTTTGAAATAAAGTTGGTTTAAATTATACACTACAATATTGAAAGATTATTTTACAGTTTTTAAAAAATTTAAGAATTACCAAAATGATATTTGATATTAATCAATACGGTACCGATATATAGCATTGCACCAAAATTAAATACAGTGACCATGATATTGCATCTAGCTTAAATGATCTAAGGTAAATTTTGTACCAACAACATTTAATATGTCTGTCATTTCGTTTATAATCAGCGAGAATCATGGAACTGCGTAGAAGGTAAATCATAGAATCACAAAAATTCTTTAAATTTATTTCATGAATATTATTATTATAGGAGGAACATTGTTCATACAAAACAAAAGTATGTTCTTAAGAGACAGAGGCTCGTACAAGGAAGAGAAAGGGGCACAAATGCCGAAGATGAAATGACCCTCTCATCTTTTCCTCTTCCAAAATTTCTTTCATCCATAAGGAACCAAGAAAAGGCCTAAAGGGCAATCTTCCAATATCGAAAAGGTAATGTGAAGAAACATAAACGTTGTAAGTAAATGACAAACATATTGGAGGAGACTAGACTAGGCTAGAGATCGTCAACTGGGGCTACCAACGATGACCAAGGGGTCTTGGGTTCTGCTCTTCTTATTGATAGGCTTCGGTGATGAACAAACTGACAAGCCCGGTGCCGAAGAATCGTTTGAGCTGTCACAGCTAAAAACAGCATCAATCACACCACTAGGGCTACTAGGAACTGCCTCGTACTTGCGTTTTTGAGAATTGTTGCCACAAGAACCGCGCCTAGTCTTTGACAAGTTTAACTCCAGAATAAGTCTGTAACAGTCCTTTACTTTTTCCTGTTACCAAGTGCAGTGGCAAAGCTGTTAAGCTGCTGCAATTGTATATTCAATCATGAGTTAATTCAAACTCCATTAAATTACACAAACCTCCTTTATTCTTAGAACACGCAGCAGCTGGTATCCATAGTCAATGGAACTCGAGGGTTCAACTTGGTCTACGACATGCATCATTATAGCCGTTGCTAACACAGAAGGAGGGTATTCAGATGATTTTGAATCTGCAAAAACACAATAAAAAAGAAACAGAAAAGCATCAGATAAACCTGTCAAAGATGCATCTTTTCTATCCCACATTGTTCTTACCGAGAAAGTCTATGAAGTTTTTGGTCGAGTAAAGATATTGTTATGCAGGGAAGTTACCAGAAACTACGGAGAGTAGAAGCCGTTCACATCTCCTAAGAAACTCCCAATGAAGATGCTTCTTTAAACCAAGCCTCCTAATGATGTGATCAAGAAAAGATATTGGAGTAACTGGATGCATCTTCCATTCAAGTGAAGACAACACCAAAAGTTCCATTCTTTGAATGGTTTTGGCTTCAAAAACATACTTTGTCTCCTCCTGATCAAAACAAAGCGAGGAACGTACAAGATTCTGATGATCAAAGGTCAAAACAATAGATTGATAACATATGTGAAGCCAAACAAAACACGTACTTGAAGGTCTAAAAGAAGAGGAACTTGTGTTTCTTCAACTTTTGCAGCCAAAGATAGGCAAGTCACAGCAACTAGCTGAATCATCCACGGTTTACTTCTCTGATAAAAAGGACTAAAAAGGAACCTATCGAGATAGTTTACAGCTAATAATGCTGTGAGAGCTGCAAATCCATTGTGGATATTGACTTTAAGCATCCATTCCACAACCTCTTGACGAGCAATACTTAAAAAAGAGTCTGCTTTCACATCGTTGACATTGACATGAACTCGCTGCTCTTCTTCTTTGGAGAAGAGCGAGTGAAGTTCCTCATCATCCCAGAACAAATCTTGTTCAAGCAACAACGGAAGTAGGAAAAAAGATGCGCTTTTTATTGCTTCATTGGAGGTGTTACGGCTACAAATTACACTGTCCACATCCAGAACCTCTTCGTTGTCCTCATCTTCCCATCTCTCCTCTTCACAGAAGAGAGGATCTGGCAACCATGGTTCTCCATGTGCAGATTGCTCATAGTGGCCTTGCTGTTGTATTGCCATCTTCTTCAAAGAAGAAGAGAGTTTTAGGTTCAGAATTCATTATACAAAACAGAACAGTAGATAAGTAGAAGTCATTATGTCTTACTCTTCTTCGCGATCTATCTTTCAGAAGGTCTCTATTCTTAAAGAGTAATGGCTTTCAAGCTTGTCTCTTTTATTGGGCATTTATTTTGAATTTTGTTAATAATTTAGTTGGATTTTTTCTTTCTTTTTTTTTGGAAATATATTTACACAACTTTACAGGAACAAGAGTAGTTTTTGCAATTTCCTTTTTATTTTTGCCTTCGTTGTGATCAGATGTGGTTTTTAGAGGAAAAAATGTAATTGCACGCACATCAAGCTAGACCCCACTGATGAAAACAACCTTTTATTGAGACCATTAATAAGAAGTGTGTGATGCTCTACGCCATCACGAGCAGGCAAGCTCATAATGAAATGCTTGAGAATTATGCTGACGGGTTTTGTGCATTGCTTTGGTGATTACGAAGACAAATGTTGGAGTTTCATCTCTTTTATTGTTTCACTTTCAGAACAACATTTTACCTGAAAATTTAAGACGGTAAAGGAATAAAAGGAAAATTCCAAAAAGACAAAAACAGATTAGTTCATAAGAAAGACGGGGAATGCACATCGATCACGCGAGTTTGTCACAGAATCCCGCACGCGCCACCGTTCTTCAATATCTCTCAAACAAGTACACTCTGTCTCTAATACATAAAAAGCTTGATATGGTTTAATAGTTAGACTGAATCCACGAGAACTTCTGAAAGTTTTCTGATCAAAAGTCCGTTGGTTAATCGCCTCTCTTCTCGAGATGGTCCAAAACTTACGACTTGTCAATAAGCAGTAGTACCCATTTCTTGGAAACTAAATACCCAATTATTATTATTCACGTAACACGTGTTCAAATTTATCCCAGAAACTATAGTCGACAAAAGGGTTTCTTAACTTGGACGAATGTTAACACAAAGAAACTTCCAAAAGTTCTTCTTCACCCAATTCAGACAGAAGATTACTTCCAAAAAAACACCAGGTCTTTTTTAGTATCAATTCAGTAAATTTTGTTGGCTTGCATCTTGGAATTTTACTTCTGCAATTAACTTGGTTTGGCTCAGTTTCTGTGCAGCAGTTTCATTATATCATTGTATGATTGGGCTCATCCTTTTCTCCTTCTGCATTCTCTAGACCTAAGAGTCCAAATTGAACATGGGGTTGATTCAATTGGCTTTCTGAATGCCTATAATAATATATGAAGCTTGATTTTCCACCGTTAAAAGCTCAGCAGTTTCGTCTTTATTAAATATCGAAAGGCATGGTAGAAGTCCGACCCTTGCCCCTATTCAAAATATCTTACGGTAGTTGCAATGTCACATTTATCAATAGTCAAGACTAACTTCATTTTCTACTTTTTGTATACTATATTTGGTTCATCTCATCAAAGAGCACTAGATTTCTCCTTTTTGGAAAACATGTCTACCACTGGCCAGTTCCCATCCCAGCTAGCAAAATCTTTGTTTCGGTTATTGTCTTACATCATTATCTCTATAACAAATAAAGGTTAAAGTTTTAACAACCTTTTTCTAATTCTTAGTCAATGTCTCTCTTACAAGTTGGGATTCTCTTCTTCAAGCAATGTAAGACTTATGCGTAAATATTCAACCGATGGCCCTGTGGCCTGTGGCTCATTGACATGCACTAGCGACGCGGATAGGAAAAGCAATTTCTCATCCCACTTTAACCTACATTTCAAACCCACAAATGATAACTCGAGACACGTCTATATGCCCTTGACCTCAAGGAAAACTTTAATTCCCTTCCCACCTATCAGAAGTTACCAGTTATGAGCCTTCCACCTTTGACTCTTCCACAAGCTGGCCTGTCAATTGACATGGTAACCCACTAAAGCTGGAATGGACATATCTATGGGGGAAATCTGTTGCATTATTTCCCCCGCAACTCATGATCTGTACGTGTTCATTTCATTATCACCTTCATAACTACTGAATTTGCCATTTGCCAACTGATTTTTTTTATGTGTGATTGCCTCTCAACTCTCAAGGTGTGGAAATAATAGTTCATATTGGAAGTAATAAGTTGGAAGTTCATGGACTACCAGCATGCACGCATGTATCTTGTAATTGGGTGCTAGAAATTAATTCCCCATAAATTGACTCTTTGGATGTCTAAGGTTTGTAAGCCAAGGCCTAGGCTCGAGGATTTGATATCAGTTTCGTGTACACTTTTTGTCGACTTATAAATTTAAGTAGCAGATTGTCACTTGTTAAATTAGTGAGAGTTAAAAAGAGAAAATAAAATATTTAAGTGAGATAAATAAATCACTACAAGAAAATTAGAAATTACCGATGAAATATTAATGACGAAAAATTTTCGGTAGTAAATTAAAGACGGAAATTAATTTTTTGTCGGTAAAATTGTTGTATTTTGCGACAAATAAATTATCTATCAGTAAAAGTAGAGAGAAATTATCTTTGCAATTTTTCTGATGGACTAGTGAAGATCTCATAACAATTGGTGACAATAGTTGACGGCAAAATAAGCATCAAGGAGTACTATCGAAAATTTCTTTCGTTGGTAAATTACTGATGGAACTGTGACTTCATCGGTAAAATTTAAAGTTAAACGTCATCGTTGATCCTTCGGCTTCAACGTTTTTAATAAACGATGTCGTTTTCCTTCACCTTTAACCTACCTAAAGACCCCCTCCCTCTCCCTTGCGTTGAATTTTTCATTGTTTTCCTCTCTCCCGTGACCATTTGTTGTCGATTTCTCTTCTCTAGTCACTATCGTTGTGTCCTTCAGTGGAAGTAAGTCATTCAACATTTGTTCTTTGTGATTTTTTGTATACATAGTGTTGGTATTTTAAGAGAAAACGTTGCACGTGTTTAATGAATTTTTGGAGTGTTTTTGCATTTGTTTCGATTATCTGTGGTGCATTTGACTTTGCAATGTGTTATAGTACATTGAAGAAAGAAAAAGACATGATTTCTTTAGGTTATTTGGGATGAATCTGTCATATCTTTGAAGTATTCGACGAAAGTTTAAAATGATCTCTTTAATAGTTTTCTCCTTATTTTAAATGTTTAAATATCCCTCTTAGGTGTCTCTTCACCTTAAATAAAACCTCAGACTTTTCTATTGAATGAAGGTACTTATAGTGACTAGTTATAATGACTAATTTGAATGAATAATGAATATCTAAATATTCTTTTGGGAATTTAAATCTCTGGATCAAGTTATTGAGTTGAAATTGAGGCTTTAATAGCAGGTTTGCAAGGAATAAATACTTGGGGATGATCAACTAATTTATATGTTATTCATCATTTAACTTTGTTTGACAAAAGAAATATTTTCTTAGATTAAGAGCCCTTTTTATAAAAATAAGGTCTTAAGTTGTTATAGTATTTAATCTCATATCACTAAGGAATATGTGTTGTGTCCATTTTCTGCCTTTTTATTTATTTTCTTACCTTATTTTTTCTTTGATACAAATTTATGATTTCAAACAATCTAGTCAAATTAGTTACTGTTTAGTTCAAGAATGTCATCTTCTTATGGTAAAGATCTCTTAGTTTCTTTCTTTTAAGATAATGTTTGAATATAGTGGTTCGTGGAATGGAGACAGCACAAGCACCAGATCTAGGAGTGAATCTAGCATTAAGTCAAGGCTAGTAAGAAGCAGGCCCATAGTTGTAGAGTTTGAGATGGTGGGGTCAATAACTCTTAAGTCTATCCGTCAACCATATGGAAGACTTTGATACTTAAAAACACAAGTTTAGTTTTAGGTGGACCTAAACAATATGATATTAGAATATAACATCCCTGTGTTAATAAGTTATTATAAAATCACAAGACCTTATGAGATTATGTTTTGGTATACAGGGGGGATAATTGTTTATCATGACAATTTTAAGTAATGTTTTAAAAATCAAACCAAACATCGAATCGATCGAAGAAAAAGTTTAAGATTTAGAGGTTCAATCAATAGTAAACCATTATATAATAAATAGAAGTAAAATTTATAAAAATAAGTAAAAACAAAATATTTTATTGAAATAAAAATACACCAATTTTTATTATTATATAATGAATTAATAATAAATAAATATGAGTCTAATATTTTATATTTAAAATAACAATAAAAATCAAAATTGTATTTCACCTCTTCGAAGTTATATTTGATTCGTATATTAAAATTATTTTAAAAACTTTGTGGAAGCGTTACTTAAATTAATATCATTATTTAATTTATAAATTATTTATAGACATTCAGTAATTTCGACATTTTACCATAAATATATATAAGAGTAAAAGATAAGGGCTTATATGATTTAACTTAAAAAAAATTGTAATTTTCTGAATTATTGATTTTTTTCCTTTTTAATTTTTTTAGAAAAACTTTTGTTAAAAATAACAATAAAATACATTTGGCATAAGCCTCACACCTCAATCAATCAAATGCTACTAATATTAAAACCTAATTCGATTCTTAAATATAACCCGAATTAATTAAAGTCGACATAAATTTATAATTTAAGATAATTATAATAAATAATAATTTAGTTAAGTTTAATTAATTGAATCAGGTTTAATATTTGAATTGAATTGTTATAATAGTAATATTTGATTAATCTATATATAATGTTCATGCCATATATATTTTACTGTTATATTTTAATGGAAATTTAAGAGAATGAAATTTTTAGAAAATTAAAAATTATAAGGAATTATTTCAAAATTTAAAATTATGAATATTGATTTACTTAAACCACAAAAGTCTTGACGTGGGTGAAAGAACTCGTAAGTTGGAAACCCAAAGTGCCGGATGAAAAGCGCGTCCTATCAAGAAGCACTACATGTTGGGTGGGAGAAAGAAGTCGCTGAACTATGAAACAAGGTTTTAAAAGTAGGTCAGACCGAAACCGGACTAGATTGTCAGGTCTGATCGAAAAAATTTAAACCGGTTGGTTTTTATACATAGAAGTATTAGGTAAAACCGAACAAGACTACTGACTAGTTCAAACTTGTTTTTATCGAACCGAACTGTCTGGTCCGATTTTTAAAACCTTGATTTTAAATGTGGCCTAAAGTTGGTAGTTAATAGTTTTATATTGAATTGTTAACTGAGACATCTATGAACTTAGGTCAACTGCATGCTTTTTTTTTTTTTAACTTTTGATATTAGGCTTTTTATTAATTGGTCTGTTTTGAAATGTAAATCCAATCATAGACTCGTCTAGATTCATTCATCAATTGAGATAGAGTGAAAAAATGTGATTGTTAGGTGCATTCTTAATAAAATTGAGATTATGATAAGAAATACAAAAAAATACGCTTACCATTTTTTCTCTATTTTTTGTCGCTTCATTTTTATGATGTTAGGTCAACCAGAAAAAAAAGTAAAAAAATGTATTTTGTAAGGCTTTTATTTTACTTTACGTAATCTAGCATATAAATTGACTATTTACCTTTTATCTTTATTATAGGTGCATAATTGCTTTTTTGTTTCATAATTTTACATCTTCCTATTTATATGTCTAACCTTTCTTTTCTTTTTTTATGTAGGGAGTTGAAGTGTTTCCTAACTCGTACCAATATTAAGATAATGACAATTCTACCTTAGGTGAGATACTCTAATGATTGTTATTTCTTTATTATTAAGTTAATACTATTTAACAGACTTATGAGTGCTTCAATTATATCTTGTTTCTTTATTCTTATATATATATATGGTTTTGGACAAGTTTGAAAGGTGATCTTCATATGTATTTAGACTGATTGGCTAGGGCATCATATGTTATGAATTATGTTACTTAGAATCAAAGTTGCGAATACCGTACCAGACTTAGTACCAGATTGAGTTCTGGTAAGTACTATATTAGTACCGTTCAATACTGGATATCGTTTCAGGTAATTTTTTAAATTTATGAAATAGTCCTTGAATTTTTTTTAAATTTGCAAAATAGTCAATTGGTATATTGTACATTTGTATTGTATACTTTATAATTTTACATCAACCTTGTCTCCAAAAATTATAATAATAAATAATAATCACAATTAATATGAAATAATAATAATTTTAAAATATTTCACATATAAATAATAACCACAATTAATATGAAAAAAGACAATCATCATCATACAAAAATAAAATTAAGAATAATACAAAGTATTTAAAATATTACAATAATACAATTTCATCATATAATAAATAATAATTACATCAAAACATCCAATAAAAAGAATAATAAATACTCTTAACTCTCAAACTATTATAATTTACAATAAAAGTTCGTGATGAGAAAACAATAAAGTAGAAGCTAAACTTGAAACAAAAAAATTTACAATTACATTACATATATAGAATTTAACATATACATCAAATATAGGTAAAATTAAAAGAAGAAAAAAAAACAAAAACCTAGAATGAAATTCAATTGTCTACGGGAGAATACTCGCTATAACTGCACTGACCCCAGTTATCATTTGGTACAAAATCCTCATAATTGAGTAGAGCTTCATCATCATTGTTATTCAAATTTAATGCACCAAATGACATGTCAATGCTTTCTTATCCAAAATTATCTTCTAAGTCATTGACATCTACCAAATTCGGTTCTTCAAAAACCCATTCCTCCAAAAGATCAATATTATTAATAGAAATTGGATCAGTTGAACTACTTATGTTATTAAGACTCCTAGTAAACAATAAAATTTAATTATTAGAAAATTATAAGAAATTATATCAAAATTAATAATGATAATAACATACCTTTTTCAAAGCTTTAAATTGTAACGAACAAAAACCAAGTCATTCAATCTCTTATGCTTCAATCTATTCCTTTTCTTAGAGTGGATAAATTCAAATATATTCCAGTTTCGTTCACAACCTGTTGCACTCACACATTGACTTAAAATATAAATTGTAAACCTTTTCAATTCTAGAATATCATTTCTGAATTGATCCCACCAAGAAATTGTAACAAAAGTAGCATTATAGACAAAATAAAGTGTTAATTAATTTCAATAAATAAAAAGGGAAACAACTAATACCTAGAGAAAGTTTTCCTTTCTGCCAAATAGCAATTGGCATTCCAAAATCCCTATAAGACAACTTATAAAGCTCCATTTGTGAGCTTAAGAGATCTTGCATCGCGTCAACGTTAACAATTATTATAATAGTTAAAAAGTATTCCTCTATTAACTTTGGCTTGTTTAGTAAGATCCAGTCTGAAATATATAATAGGATTCAAAAATGCCCCAGTTGCAAACAAAGGAGAAGAATGTTGTCTTTCCCTTCTCTCATTAAGAAAGATATGGTGTGTAAAAAGAAGACCTATATTTCAGATTGGCCTTGATTGCTTCCGTTACTCTCTCCATGGCATCAAAAAAATAACCCATTGTTGGCTTTTCTTCACTATCAGCCAAGCAAAGCACCCTCACCAAAGGCTCATAAACTCAGATAACAAATTAGCATTGAGACCAAAATTCTCTATCTGACATTATAATTTTACAAACCTCTACTCTAGCATTAGAACTAGCATGTTGAGATGCAATCCACTTATCACTTGTAAATATTTGTTTTAACTCTTCTTCATCATAACAAAAAACTGAAGTGATAAGAAATTTGCCGCAAATCTTGTCACGCCAGGATGACACAAATTTCTACCATTGGTAAATTCCTTTCTCATCAAATTCAATACCCATGCACGATTATAAATGAATTTTGTCACCTTTTTAGCTTTCTGCATAGTCTCATCAATAACAGAAAAATACATAGGATCCCTTATATTCTCCAACATTAGGTCAATGCAATGTGCGACATAAAGAGTCCAAAAAAAAGAATTATAATTATTCTGCAACCTTTTTCTTGCTGCTTTATAAGCGAAATTATTGTCAATAATAAACTGAACAATACTTTCTAGCCCTACTTCATTCACAACTTCATCAAATATCGTAAACAAAGTCTCGGTATTCCTAATAAGGCTAGATGCATCAATATATTTCAATAACATAGAGCCATTTGTAGAATAAACTAAAAAATTAATAATAGGCTTTTGTCTCTTATTTGTCCAACCATCACACATGATTGAACATCATAAGTAGCCCAATTCACTCTTCTTTCTGCCAAATAACTTCTAATTTCAGAAACAGAACAACTCAAATGTTTACCTATTAAGTTATCAATTAAATGACTTTTGTATCCCGGATCATAAGAGGTTATTGCATTCATCATAGGTTGATAATAATAAGACTGAGAAGCATTGAATAATGAACCTGTATCATACCACAATCTAGCTATTGCCATATCGATATTATGAGTTGCATCTCTTGATTGCACTGTACTACGAATTGAAGGTTGGGCTCTAGGATTTTGTTCGTGGTTCAGAAAAAACTAATCTACCTTCTTCTCTTCCTCACATCAGGTCCATGTACTTCTTCAAGGGCCTGACATGGAATGTTGGACCCTAAAATTTTTATATATTTTTATTTTATATATTTATTTATTTTATTTTCTTAGAATTTAGTCATTAATTTAGCAAGCATAATTAGCAATTAGAATTTAGAATAGAAATGTTAGAATTAAAGTGGTAAGAGTGTACAAGGGCAAATGTGGCAAGTCACTTAAGCATAAAAGACATAAGGCATAAATGAAAGGGCAAAGTGGACTTTGCACACTCATTAAGGGTAGAATGGGAAGAAGTAATTGTGGTCTTGCATTTTAAGAAGGAAAAAATGTGAATAAAGAAAAAAAAAGGAGGGAAAGTCGTGGAGAAGAAGAGAGGAACGAAAATGAAGAGAGAAAGAAGTAGGGTTTCATCTTTTCTTAGTTTTTAAGAGAGATTTTGAGGTTGTTCAAGAAGAGAAAAAGAAAGAAGAAGAGAAGAGGTTCCATTTGAGCCAAACATCTTTTTATTTGATGAAGATTCAAGGTAAGCTCATTTTTAATCTTTTGGATTTTTGAAAAGGTTTTGGTTCATGAAGCTTAGGAAATGCATGAGTTTAAGTATTCTAGAATCAATTTTAGTGAATATGCTTTATGGGATTCTCAATTTGAATTCCTATTGAATGAGATTTTTGCCATTGTTAAAAGGAATCAAGAAAGGCAAGAGGAGTAAGAGGAGAGGCACTTTTAAGCAAGTTTTTAAGCAAGGAATTCAAGATGGGTTAAATGTTGATAATTGAGTTATTGAGTTATAAATGTTTTTTTTCCGAAGTATTGAAGTTAAATGATTTTAAATTGCTTCATAAATGTTACATTTATTGCTTCTTAAATGATTTAAGAATTGCTACATGTTTGGTGCATAAATTATGTTGATATTTTATAAAATGAAGATGCAAATGGAAATTGAAATAGATATGCTTATGAAAATCATGTTTTCGAAATGTGCCATTTTGCGCAATATGTTTGCAAGTTATGAAATTCATGTTTGTGTGGATTAGCGGTGGTCCATTTTGTTATGTCACGTGCACGTTGACTATGTTAAAGGCTTCTCCTGCCTACCCGCTAGTGGCATGGAGCTCCTTCACGGACTCCTTTATATTTACGAACTACGCAAAACCATTATGTGGCTTTCTGATAGTCCGTTCTGTTACTATAGGAGATTCGCAAGAACTCCCATATGGACCTACCCAAACCATTTTGATCGCTTATGTGTTTATTATGTGTTGACAAGTTTGATTAATACATGATTTGTGTTGCTCATGAATTGTTGATAAGTTGAGAATTTGAGAAATAAGTGTTTTATAGATTCAATGCAAATTTACTATAGCATTGAATATGTTAAATGATTTTGCTTGTTTCTCAGTTATAATCTTGTTACCCGTGAGCTTTTAAACTCACCCCCATTCCGTCCCCATCTTTAGGTGATGAGCAAGAGATCAAATGATCGAGCCGAGAGTCAAGGCATCACTCCAATTTGCATATTTTTGTATTTTGAGCTAGTTTTTGGAAAACACCAAGCTTTAGCCGCATTTCAAGTTTTACTCGTTCATGTGTATTTTTTATTTTTGGGTTATGATACCAATGGTGTATTGTGGCTTGAAATGCCCATTAAAGCTTTGTAAAACTCTTTCCTTTTTATGTTAATGAAATATGAATTGTGTATGGATGATGTCGAGTTGAAATTAGGTATACTTGAAGAAATTATCAACTTGAGATGATGACATATAAGTGAGATGTTATGGAAAAGAAAAATAGGATTTTGTGAATGATGAGAATTAGTTGTAAGTGATGAATCAAATGAGTAGAGATTAGAGAGTTTAATGAAATA
>JANITX010000212.1:66052834-66063946 GCA_027564395.1 Erythroxylum ulei | reverse complement strand
CCCCCCCCCCCACAACAAGCCACGAATTTAAACATCAAATATACTTGTTGACAATTGAACGGAAAGTTCATGAAAAACTTGGAAATGCCCATAATTGGCACTACATACTAAACTTATAAACACTAAGAACCTGCACTCCTAACTATCTATACATAGCAGTTGATTTTTACGTGCAGAAATTTCTTCTTAGTATGGTGGAGGATAATGCCCAGGATAGTGGCCTAAATGAAAGAAAGTGAGAGTGAGCCTTAATAAGGAGATGAATATCAGCAATTAACAGAAAATGTATCCTAGGGAACTTGAACTTACGAGGAGGATAGTACTGTGACCCTTGTGGAGGAGGTGGATATGGTGATGGAGGATAGGCTGAAGGTGGTGGATAGGGTGGTGGAGGATAAGCAACTGGTTCAGGGGGATATGCAGATGGTGGATGAACTTGATTAGCTAGGTATGTTGGATGTGGAGATGAAGTTGTGTAAGCTGTAGGTGGTGGTGTATACGCTTGATTAGCTGGATATGATGGATGAGGAGATGAAGTTGAGTAAGCTGTCGGTGGTGGTGGATAAGAGGCACCATATGCTGGTGGCAGTGCTGAGTGTGCTGAGACTTGAGGAGGAGGTGGTGCTGAGTATGCTGAGACTTGAGGAGGAGGTGGCGCTGAGTATGCTGAGACATGGGGACCCAATGCATTGTGAAGTGGTGCTGACGGTCTTGCAGCTTTCTGCAATAAACACACTTATTACACATCTACGAATCAGAATTTCTTCCTGGATAAAACAAATATAATACAATATCTACAATTTCAGAACTGTCCAAATAACTTGCCTTGGCATTAGCGAAATGCATGATGAGTCGTGCTTCTCCAGCAGCTCTGCAATGAGGAAAAACACTCGTAAACTACATAGGCCATGGAACTCATGCTAATCTAATACATGCCTACCTTTTTGAGACTCAAGAATTCAAATCCTTCCCTCCCTCACAAAATTTATTTGCCACGGAGACAGAACAAAAGCAAGGTAAGAGAAGAGAGTAACTTCTCCTCTCTCGAGGAGTAAACAAGTTAATCTAAACATGTTACCAGGAAAAACGAACCTTCAATCCCATCGACTTGCCACATAATGGATATTACACAAATAATAGAACGATTAGTCCTATGGTCAGGAAAGATATCTCATTCGTATGACCATGGAGATGATGTTCTAGCAATACCTAAAAGTTCCTTTCCAATCCGTCTCATATCCAAAGCCATGTATTCACTAAGTTTTGATTTTTGTTTTTATCCAATTCTTGTTGATAGGATTCGATTCTATCTTTGTGAACTGCACAGTAAGACAATCACAGCAGCATAAAGCTACAAGTTCATAAAATAACTCATGGCCCCCTCTGTTCAACTGAAAAATGTAAATAAGGTCAGTGAAGCACAGAGGCCTGCATGCTAGGCTCCAGCTTGCATGCTTATATGTATACAGAGACACTTCAAAAAAAACCGACATTCAAGGAAATTGCACCCAAGTCAAAGCCAGCAAGCATTGCATTACCTGCCAGTTTTAGTTTGAAGTGGCCAAGTGCAATCGTCAAAGCCCTCAGATAAAACTTTATGCAGTGGAATCCTAAAAGCAGTAATTCCATAAGAATAGGTCAACTACCATCAGAAATGAAAAGGGCCAACTCTAAAGAATCATCACTTCATAAAGAAAAAGTTAAAAGAGAGAATAATTACTTTCCGCTGCCAATGAAATCATCATAACTAAGAGTATTGCTGTTCCAAACTACAATATTTAGCTCTCTCAGCCCTTCAATCAAAGTGAATATAAACTTCTCTTGAAATGTAGGGTTCCTGCCACCATCTAAACAAACCAACCACAATAAAGCAGTTTTAATATGATTTAGGGACCGACGATAACCAAACCACAACCCAGAACTTTAATACTCAAACTCTTCAAAACAGAGACACGAGGGGTAACAACGAGTTTTCAGAAAAATCACAAGCAGATCAACATAAACAAAACACCAGATGCAACCAAAACAACAAGATAGGCACTTTCAGCTAAGTACCTGTGCAAGTCCGTGTACGAACCTTGTTACTACCATACTCGAGGCAAACATAAGGATCCTGCCTTGAAACCCATTCTGTGTCCTTTAACTTAGTACACCCAACCACTGATCACAAACACAAGAACCCACTCAAACAAATGAAACGGATGAACAAAAACCAAGACTCAAAAGGGTCTAAGCTTCAATTATTACCAGTAACTTCTAGAAGCTGGCCCTGAATCCCAGAAACCGACATAGCAGGAGATGTGTATTGACAGATAGCTGATCTCTAAACCTGGTGACAAAATCACTAGTTGCATAAAAAAATCACCCTCTTCTTTTATGTGGTTCTGCTAAACCGAGTGGGACATTCGTTACAAAAATTTAAACGCATTAATGGGTTTTTCCATTCTTTATTTCCTTCTTAAAAATTAGCTATGGTCGTTTTCTGGGCAGTTTGTATCTGAGGAATTGCAAGTTTACGTCTTCTGGTTAAACCAAATTTATTTGTTCACATGCAGCATTTATTTCCTTTTGCTTTGATGCAAGTTTTGTTGGGAATTTTAAATTTATTTTTTGACAAGAGCACGAAACTCGCAGATGATTGAGCGAAGACCTTGACGCTTGACCATTAGCGGTCCGCGTGGAAATCTACACCACTAAGTTTTGATAACATGGGAGCCTTCGTCTATGACACGCTTTCCGCTATGACTCCAGATCTTCTGTCCAGTTTTATTCTGTCTTATTCTGTCTCATGTAATTTTAGTTATTTATTTTACGGGCCTCACGTAAGTCCTATGCGGATCTCACATGAATAGATGACTGAGATTTATTGGACACAATAAGACACCATAATATTAGACAGGAGATCTGGACTCCTCCGTTATCGGCTCCTTGGAAAGACATTTTCTTTAAATTAAAATTTTCGGCAAGTCATTAAATTTCTTAAGAAGATCTGATTAATCCCACTGTTTTTATTAACACTCTTTTTTGACATTAAAACAACCACGGGAGGAAATAAATTAATAAAGAGGAAGCAAACTAATCCTTAAGCCAACAGGCTTGACCTCGTACACCCAAGCCTAGGCTTCCTCATAATTAATTATTGAAGAAGGAACATCAGAAAGAATGATAGAGGAAAGAAAACTTGGTAATGAGTGCCAAGTAAAACGATCTGTAT
Source organism: Erythroxylum ulei (assembly GCA_027564395.1). Classification (NCBI taxonomy): domain Eukaryota; kingdom Viridiplantae; phylum Streptophyta; class Magnoliopsida; order Malpighiales; family Erythroxylaceae; genus Erythroxylum; species Erythroxylum ulei. The sequence goes on along the minus strand of JANITX010000212.1, from coordinate 66,060,732 downwards.
TTAACAGAGCGACCCTTGCCAAAGAATGAGCGGCTCTATTAGCATTTCGAGAAGTTCATAAGAAGGACAGATGTTGGAAGTGAATCTTTAGCTCCTGACAATCTGCAAACACTAAATCAACTTTAGAGAAATTAGAAGAACTAGAATTAATACCATTGATAACCTCTAAACAAGAAGATTCCACGAGGACATTATCTAAATTAAGGCTTTTGATCCTGGCTAAAACCTCTTTGACAGACATGGCTTCTACTAGAGTGGCATTGGTATAAAAAGGAAAATGCCCGAGAAAGCTCAAAGTGAATTTACCGTGATGGTCTCGAAAAATAGCCCCAAAACCTGACTTGTTCTGTGTTTTATCAATTGAAGCGTTGACATTGCGTTTGACCCAACTAGTTGGAGGCTTTTTCCACCCTAGGGAATGATGTGGCGTATTCAATACAACCTACACTTGCGCAAACGTACTTTTCGCTGCTTTCCAATCTCAAAGATAGTCATCCGCAAATGAAACTATAATATTTGGGGGAGTATCTTGTTGTTTCCAGCAAAAAAGATTTCGATGAAACCAAAAAATCTAGCAGATAGTAAGGGCTCTATCTCTATCATCCAAATTATCTTCACGCAGCCAAGTAATAATACAATCCTTAATAACAATGCTAATTAAACCAATACCTGAGGATGTCCATGCGTTTCGAGCATGAGGGCAGGTAAGCAAGACATGAACCATAGTCTCCAATGCACCACAACATGAACAAGCGGGGTCCAAATTAACCCCGTGCGTTAGGATACGCTGCTTACAAGGAACAAAGTCACACAAAATTCGCCAGGTAAACTCTTTAATCTTGGGGGGAAGATTAGCACCCCAAATGCCATTCCATGGGCCCACCATACCATAACCTCGATTATTTAACAAGAGAGAAGTAGCAACCTTGTAGCCAGATTTCACACTATACATCCCATTCCTAGAGTGATGCGAGAAAGGGATATCTTTCGGCCTAGATGGAGAAATGGGTATTTGGAAAACCTGTGACGCCTCTTGAGGAGCTAGAATACCATTAACTAGAGAATGATCCCAAGTCGAACTACTAGGATCAATCAGCTCATTAACTTTCATCTCAGACATACCATGTAAAGGATTTGAGAGCACATAGAAATTAGAATCATTGATCAGCCAAGGATCTTTAAACACCAAGATAGAAGCACCATCACCTACCCGCCATCTAACACCCTTGTCTAGAAGACTTTTAGTTGAGTAGATACTTTTCCAAATGAGACTAGGGTTTCTTCCTTCCCTTGCACTTAGGAAATCAGAATCCGGAAAATATCGGGCTTTAAACACCTAGCTTGCTAAAGAGTCGAGGTGTGTTAGAAACCACCAACCCTGCTTACACAATATCGCAAGATTAAAGCACTTCAAATCACGAAAGCCCAAGCCGCCAAATTTGTTAGGAACACAAAGTCGCTCCCATTTAGCCCAATGAATTTTAGCACCGTCACCTAAAGAAGAACCCCACCAAAAGAAATTCATCATCTTCTGTAAATCGTCACAAATACCTATGGGGATTCATTCTTAGTGGATCGGCCCCCAACCTTGGTTGAATTCTTGGTGCGTCGGAAAACACTCATACAATAAGTAGGAAGGGCTTAAGCAATTGTTTTCAAAACAATTTCCTTGCCAGGTCGAAAGAGTAGTTTGTTCATCCAGCTAGTAATTCTTTTACTTAAACGATCTTTCAGAAAAGCAAAAACCTGCTTTTTATTTCTCCCAACCAACGAAGGTAACCTAAGATAACGACCATGAGCAATTGGATTAGAAACCCCCAAAATATGAGTGATAGCTTGTCTAACATCTTGCTTCGTATTGGAGCTAACCATAACACCCAACTTCTGCAGATTGATTGCTTGACCTGACTCTTCTTCAAAGATAGAAAGAATATTCTTGAGATGACCACATTCATTGGGAGAAGCTTTGAGAAAGAACAAGCTGTCATCTGCAAAGAAAAGATGAGAGATATTAGGAGTACCCTGACAGATGCTAACACCATGAATGTCTCCTCTCAACTCGGCTTTAAGCAAAAGAGCTGAAAGACCTTCAGCACACAGAACGAAAAGATACGGGTAAAGAGGATCCCCCTGTCTAAGGCCCCTTCCCGGACTAATAAGCCCCACGCTATTGCCATTAAACGCCACAGAATAATTAATACTAGTCATACAAAGCTTAATCCATCCAACCCACTTAGCATCAAAGCCCAACCGAAGCAGAATAAATTCCAAATAACTCCAATCAACCCTATCATAAGCCTTACTAATATCTATTTTAAACGCAACATCCCCATGTGACCCACGAGCTTTATTTTTCATGTAATGAATCAGCTTAAAAGCAACCATAATGTTATCGGAGATTAATCGACTCGGAACAAAAGCCGATTGCATAGGAGAGATAATTATAGGCAAGATTTTCTTGAGTCTATTAGCTAGGACCTTCGTAATAATTTTGTAAATCACATTACATAAAGCAATATGCCTCAAATCCTTCATACTACTCGCATGATCCTTTTTCGAAATAAGAACAATAGTAGTATTATTTAAACCAATAGGAAACTTGCAATTATTGAGCTAAGCACAACTTTGAGTAAAAATGTCACCACCAATAATATCCCAACACTTTTTAAAAAAAGCCGGATTCATGCCATCAGGACCAGGAGCTTTATCAGAGTGCATATCAAAAAGCGCTCTCTTAAATTCTTCTATGGTGAAAGGAGCAAGAAGTTGAGCATTTTCTCGGTCACTAATAACAGAGCTAATGCAGGAAAAATCTACAGAAGTGTGACTTCCAATAGGAGCATCAAGCAGATTCGAAAAATACTCCAAAACAATGGCGTTCATAGTATCACAATCCGAGCAAAGATTACTAGTGTCATCCTCTAAGATAGAAATATGATTAATCCTCCTACGCTTCAAAGCTTGAGCATGGAAAAATTTAGAGTTCAAGCCAAAAAAATTTGGATCGTTGTTTCCAATAAATAGCATCTTGGGCCAACAAGCTGGAAAGCTCGGATTTAAGGGTTAGCAGAAAAGGGTCAACAGCATTGGTTTGACGCAATAAGCCCATCTGTTTCTTAACGTCATCAATCCTGCCTATGATCGAAGTACCTAGCGATTTATTCCATGCAAGAATAGAAGAACTGCATGCGACTATTTTCTCCATGACACTGGTGCTGATACAACTGGTCCATGCTGAGGATACAACCTCCATAAAACCAGCTTCAGTTAACCACTTATTCTCAAACTTAAACCTGCTATCCTTCTTGACGGGGAAATTGGTATTCGTGTAAAGCTTAATGGGGTTATTATCAGAGTAAGAGCTTCTAAGACTGAATAACTTATGATAAGAGAAATGACTAACCCAATCAGCCGAAGCAAAAGCTTTGTCCAAGCATTCCATAACCAGATTATTTGAACATCGCCCACGCTCCCAAGTAAACCCGAACCCATTGACGGGAATCCAACCAAGTTACAATCCGAAATGCACTCCTTAAACCCATCAAAGAGAGTTCTAGGATACTCATTAGCAGATAAAAGATTGTTAAAATCACCCATACAAACCCACGGAAGATGGGAAAGCCGAGACAAAGATTTCAAAAACGCCCAGCTAGAACATTTTCTATGATGTTCTAGAAAAATGTAAAACCCAGTACATTGCCAATTAAAATTATCCAAAAGAGCAATCTCTACATCAATATAATTACTAGAGTAACCCAAAACAAAAACATCTTTATTAGAATTCCAAAGGAGGGCGAGACCTCCACTGCGACCAATCCGGTCTACACAAAAACAATAATCAAACTTTAAGCTAATACGAATATCCTCCATTCTACTAGAGGAAACAAGAGTCTCACTTAGAAAAAGAAAAGAAGGCCTATTTTGTCGGACAATGTCCTTCAACGTGGCGACTGCATGAGGGTTGCCTAAGCCTCGATAGTTCTAAGCAATGCAATTTATGATGTTAGGCAGGTCTCCTAAAGGAGACCGACCGATGAGTTTGTAGCAGGCGATTCTCGACTAACCGAAAAGAAAGGAGCGCTACCACCATCTTTCCCAACGGTATGTTCATGAGTGGCTGAAGAGGGACGCAAACGTTTTTTCAAGTCATCAACATCTATAATAGAGACTTCCTTATCTGTGTGAGGTTCAACAGAATGGATAATGCAAGTTGTGGTGTCTAACCCAAAGTCCGAAGGGTCCATAGTTAAAGGCCCATTAGCTAGGAAAAAGATGAGTTGCCGTGGATAAAATTCATAATTGTTTAAAACCTTCAATTTCGAACCTCCTACCTTATCCCCTGTTTGAAATCCTTGATTCATTGAGCTAAATCCGCTATTGCCTTTAGTTGACGGATCCCGTCGCCATTGATTTGGGCGGTGTCGGTTTTGAGACCGGATCTCTGACTGGATATCCTCCTTCCATCCCCTTTTGAGCTCCACCGCCGACAACTCCGTAAGCTTAATGCAGTTGGTTTCATTGTGCCCAAGGATACCACATAGATAACAAATAAGAGGAATCCTTTCATAGCTGAAAGAGACATCAAAATGATTGTCCCCTTCTTTCCTAATCTTCTTGGTTCGCATTAGAGGTTCTGTGATGTCCAACCAAACCGAATGCACATGTAATTTATCATGGAGTTCCTCCAGTTACCAGTATCATCATCCAAGAACTTACCCATCAGATTGCCAAGATTGCGAGCTAGATTTTCTGAAGCAAAGCCTAGAGGAAGGTCGTGGACTCTAACCTAGAAATCAGCAGCATGAAACTCAATATCTTCGGGGTTCTCACCTTCTCGTAACTGATGAATCATCAAAAGACAATTATTAAAACTCCAAGGGCCACCATCAATCATCTTATGCAAATCAACCTTATGAAAAAACTAAAAGAGATATAGGCCATTCCCTCCCAACGGTTTGATACACGCACCCGTAATAGGCCACCAAATGTTAAGCAATGCCCTTTCCATGGCTTCAAAGTTAACCATTCTTTCACAGATAAAACGACCCACTAAACTCAGCCTATAGTCGATATCCAATCCTTTAATGTCAGATGATTTAACCACCAACTCCTCATTTTCCTTCTCATTAATAGACAGTTGATAAAACTCCGACTCCATAGCCACCAAAGAAAAGAGATAAAAAAAACAAGAAACAGAGCCGAAACTTGACCAGCAAGACAGACATGCACTAGGGCATAACGAACTAGCACTCGAGAGAAAATGAGGCAGAAATAATTTTTTTATTATTACGGATTGATATTCATATTGCCTCTATAAAAAAAACAAAAATGATTTTTAATCATAATCTTAATTGTAGGGTTATAGTTTAAAATAAGATATTGCTGTATTAGAATTGATAATTAAGAATTAATCTTGATTCCTTTTCAATTCATTTCAAGTTATTAAAGGCAATGCAAATTAATTTGTTATAGTAATAAGAGGGTACTCGAAAACAATTAGAAGATTCAATTGAAAAAAAGGATAAAACTTAAAAGCTATAAGAAATTAGGATTGTTGTATGGTGAAAAGGACTTTGGAAAATCAAATTGAATCATTTTGAAAAACGATTCATGCTTTCAAGTCTTGCTCTTTTTGTAACAATATAAGTTGTTTAGATAAAGACGAGAATAAACATGTTACCTATTTCTACTCATATCTTGTCGTAAATCTTACATAATAAGAAACACTTGAAAGATGAGAAGAAGAAGAAAGAAAATACTTCTGGTCGTTAATCCTTTCCATAAAATGCATTAGTTATAATGTACAATAAGAAAAGAAAGCCCAACAATTAATCCTATAGCTAGAAATTAGGATTCTAATAATATATTTACAGGTGTAAAATCCCAGTAATTATAGAGAAAATTTTTCAACACTCTCCCTCAAGTTAATGTATAGATGTTATGTATGCCTAACTTGCCAAGAAATTTTGAGAACACATAATTTGAAACTGCATTGGTATGAATGTCAATCAATTGATCTTCAAACCGACTCTTCAGCAACTCTTGAACTTTTCCATCCAACTTCTTCTTCATAAAGAACTTGTCAATGTTTACGTGCTTGGTTCTATCATGTTGGACAAGATTGTGAGCTACATCACAAGCAGCTTTGTTGTTACAATATAAATTAATTGGTTTATTCAGTGGATAGCCTAAATCATGTAAAAGTAGTATGAGCCAGAAAACTTCTTAAGGACCAAGTGCTATACTTCTAAATTTCAAATTCCGCACATGAGTGACTGGCCATGTTTTGGTTTTTACTTCTCCATATGACTAGGTTACCACCTACAAATGTGAAGTAGTCAGAAGTTAATCGCCTATCTTTTATTGATCCAGGCCAATCAACATCTGTATACACGTCTACACTTTGCCAATTCGTATTTTTAGTGAACAAAATTCATTCACCAGAAGTAGATTTTATAAACTTCAAAATTCTCATAACTGCACTCATATGTTGGTCTCCAAGATTATGCATAAACTGACTAACAATACTTAAAACACAAGCAAGGTCAGGTCTTGTGAGAGCCAAGTACATTATTGTTCCTAAAATCCTTTCATATTCTCCTTTATAAGATGGTTTAGTTTGCTTCCACACATAACTTTAAGCTTTCCTTAACTGGTATATCTGCTGGTTGACATGCTGACATGCTAGTTTCCTGAAATAAGTCTAATGCATATTTTATTTGTGATAAAGAAAAAAATTTCTTTCTTCATTTTAGAAACTTCAATCCTAAGAAAATACTTCTAACAACCAAGATCTTTTATTTTAAATTTTCTAGACAAGTATTCTTGAAGTGCCTTCCTCCCTTTTGGATCATCTTCTATCACCACCATATCATCCTCATATACAATAAGAGTAGTAATTTTAACTTACCTTCTTTTCAAGAATAAAGTGCAGCCAGAATTGTTTTGATGATATCCGAAAGTTATCATAAACCTTGTGAGCCTTCCAAACCATGCTCTTGGAGACTGCTGGAGCTTGTACAACGATTTCTTCAATCTACAAGTCCTTTACTCGGCCTTTTTGTTATCATACAATCTGGTGGAAGCTCCATATAGATTTCTTCAAACAAGTTACCATGCAAAAAAGCATTCTTTACATCAAATTGTTGCAAAGGCCAATCCAAATCTACAGTTAGGGATAACAATACTCATAACAATATTGATTTTAGCTACATAAGCAAATGTCTCTGTGTAATTGATCTATAAGTTTGGGCACACCCTTTTGCCATCAATCTGGCTTTAAACCTTTCAACTATGCCATCTGTATTGTATTTTATAGTGTAAACACTGGCTTCTTTTATAGTGGGCATTCAACAATCTCCCAAGTTTTATTCTTTTGTAAAGTTTATTTACTCATTCATTGCAGCTCTCCACCTTGGAACATTTATAGCTTCCTGCACATTATTATGAATAGTTACAACAGATAATTGATTTACAAATGACTTACTTGATTCCGACAGATTATTATTTGACATATAATGGCTTATGGGATATTTAACTCTACTTTAAATTTCAGGTTTATATATAGTCTTAGAAATACCTCTAATAAGACGCTCTGGTAGTTTTTTTTAATGGCTTAGGTTCAGGAATAGGAACATCCTTAGTAAATGATTGGTATGGTATACTAGTGAGAGCCTTAACTTCTACACTTGATGGACTAACATCCTCCTCTTAAGTAGTCCCTTCTTATTCAATATCCTTTGGTTCAATAGTGTAGCGCCCCGCTCCCGCTGCGACCCGCTCCCGATATCGTGGTGATATCCGAGCTCGAGCCCGCGGAAACGGCACGCTAGACCAGTCGTTCAGTCGGTCGGTCCTAATATAGCTCGGCACTTATGGCTCGGCATCTATAGCTCGGT
>JANITX010000212.1:65771829-65786242 GCA_027564395.1 Erythroxylum ulei | reverse complement strand
CAAACCCCCCATTTTCTTGCTGATTTCGCTTGCATTTTATGACATATAGGCTAGCTTAGGTCCATTTCATTCGGTTCTGATAGAGAGACGACCTGAGGTTACATCCTATGTTGCAATCCTTGGTATAAATTATTTTTGACCGGTTTCCAAGGATCGATTTCCTAATCGAACGACGAGCCGCGATCATAATGCATATGGTCTTGAATAGAAAATCAAAGCATAACCAGGATGTACATGTCATGAAGGTCACACATTATCAAAAACAATGAGACTGATATAAATTTGCCAGTCTATAAAGGCTCAAAATCTCACTGGTTTTATCTGCCATTAGTCACTACTCTTATAAAGGTAATGCATATTGACTAATCATAAGAGAAAAAGTACATGCTAAGGTTGTCATAAAATTCTCTATTCAATTCATTCTTTACTCATGACTATAGTCCTTGAAGCAACACGAAACGAGAAAATGTTAGTATTTTTTAATTCTTTCTCTCATTTTGTTGAAAACTTAAAACAAGTAAGAAATAAATGAACATAGAACCAGACGTCCATATAAAATGTAATGAAAAATTGTAAAGAAAAAAATTACTTCCTTTGGGTTGCCTCCCAAGAAGCGCTTTTATTTAAGGTTGCTAGCTCGACACCATATTTCCTCCTCACATGATGAAATTATGATCTTCAAGTAGTACAGTTTGAGTCACTTCCAAGTTAGGTTGTTCAAGATAGGGCCTCAGTTGATAATCCATCATATTCAGCGCATTCGCTTTCTTCATAATCTCATTTTATACTGAGTCTGTGCTCTCTAGAAAGACCTCGAATGTCCCTTCACCTTTTTCTTCTTTGTTGATTTTTTCTAGCCTGCTAGGTAAAAGTAAAGTGTCATTCCTAATAACATATTGGAACTTAGTATTTACCTCCGAGCTAAAAGATATAGCTTTTTCTACTTCAAGCTCCTCCTCAATTTCTTCTTCATACGTAATTCCTTGAGTATTGTTCTGAAAATTCTCAAGCTCCTCATCACTCTATAAGGTCTCTATACTAACGTCCATTGGGTATACCTTTGGTTGATATGGTTGCTCCTCTTTACTTTGCTCTTATAGGCATTCGATCCTTATTGTCATCTTACCCACTTGGCTTGCCATGTTCTAGAGACTAGGCATTGTATCTTGATGAACTTGCATCATTTCCTGCTGGTACTATTGGAACTACTGTTGTGCATCTCGTTGAAATTGCAAAGTATTAGTGTTCATAATATTAATCAATTCTTCTAGATATGTACCTGAATCTTGTTGGCTCTCCATATGTAGCATCTTATTACCTGTAAGGAGACTAGAATAGTAAATGTGAGTGATTACTAAGAGATTAAATGTAATAGCCATATCACTCACCCACAGATATTGTCCAATTTAGGCTCCAAGCCCTCACGGTTTTGCTCTTCCCGCACTCGGGAAGACGCGTCTATGGTGGAGAGGTATCCATACCCTTATAAGACATACTTCGTTCCCCTCTCCAGCTGATTTATGATGAGAATAAGTATGTGGTGATGTTTGGGAAGGTGAATGAAAGATTTAAAATGAAATTTGAGAAGAAAAATAGAGAATGTATAAAAAGGATGATATTATGATATAGTCTGTTTCTCTTCTCTGTGAATATATATATGTGTGTGAGTACGTGAATATATGAGTGTTTTAGAGATGACCAAAATAATAGTTTTTGAGTTGAAAAATAGTTGTAATAGGATGATGGTCTGAGGTGAGAAAGTTTGTATAAATGATATTTAGAGGAAGAGAATTAAGAAAATGTAGAGAATAAAGAGATAGAAAAATGTACACAGACTGATGAAGTGTAGAACATGAAAAGGATTATCTGACGATTTTAAGAATTTTGAGTAAAATTTCATATTTTAGGGTACTGTGAATTTGTGGTGAATTAGTTGAATGAAAATGGAGTGAAAAACTAGAAAAGAAAATCGAAGTGTTGAAATTAGTGAAGAAAGACACATAGAGAAGTTGGCTGAGAATGAAACAAAGAAAAGAGATAAGAAAGGTAAAATTTTGATCTGAACTTCCTTGATTAAATTGTATTGATCTAGGAAGATTTTAACAAAATTGTCTGCATGAAACTTGTAGATCCTTTTTTCTTAATCTTTTTATTGATATGAAGTTTACAATTTTTGGAGTTCTGGATCAAAAACTATGGAGGTTTAAAGAAGAGCGAAAAAAAACAATTCTGCAAGAACATGTAGAAAATGGTAAGAGGAAAGTCACCCTTGTGCATAAGCATGATGGTGACTTTGCATATGAAAAATTGGAAGTCACCCTCATGCATAAGCACGACGGTGACTTTGCATGGGAAAAATTGGAAGTCACCCTGGTGCTTAAGCACGATGGTGACTTTGCATGGGTTAGTTAAAAGTCGCACGACGGTGATTTTGCCCGAAGTAACTCACCCTGAACACCTTTGCTTTTGTTGGCGATATCTTCTTCATCTGACCTCCAAATGACATGAGACATAGACCATTGGACTCTTAAGACATTGCTCTACCTCTCCAGCAAAAATCATAGCCATATGAATTAAATTGAGAAATATTGAGTGTAAAATATGGGATGGGTGGAGTGGGTGTGCTTTCAACCCAAATTTTGTCTTATTCTCTCACCCCTGTGACTTTTTTCCTCACACCTGTGAGTCAAGTGCGCCCGTGACTTTTCTCCCTCACCCCCATGATTTAAATTGCAAGATTGATGTTTAATTGTCCCATCAAAACACTGTGCTCTTCAATTGTTAGCTGTGACTTTCTGCACCTGAGAGCATTGTGCAAGCTGAACCATCTTGCTTCTTGCGACTATAACTTCTTCTCTAGACCTCCAAATGACTTTCTTCTTAAGACAATAGATTCCTAACACATTATTTTATCTCTCTACAAAAATGGGTAGCATTATGAATTGATTTGAAAATTGTTGATCAAATGAAAGTGTGAGAATCTCTTAAAACAGTGTGAATTGGAATATTTTATTGAACATACTTCGGTACTTTGAATATATCTGGATATATAGGGTTAAAAATGAGAATACTTTTAATATGGAGTAAACTAGAGACATAGGATTACAAATCATATGAAGAAGTCGAATTGTAATTTAGTCTCTAAGACTTTCAATTTCTGGATGGAAGTTGAGTGTAATGTACTGTTTCAGTATAGGAACAATCCGAAATTATTTGGTGAATAACTTTCAAAATACCCAACCAAATTTAATGATTTTGGTGTCATTAGAAACATAAGACATAGAGAACACTCTTATAGAAGAGAGTATTGCCAAATTACCTTATTTTCATTGTCTAAATGATCAAGAACAGTAGACCTGAAATTCAGTTTTGGAAAAAAATCTGAAAGTGATACAATGAGTTATGAATAGTGATTTCAATGGTTTCATTGAGGTATAATCTAAGTATAAATTATACTTAGGTGAGTTTTGATATGAGATTGATTTTGTGAAAAAAATAAAGGAAAGATACCCGGGATTGTCATGAACATGCATTGTACATATTCTATATCCACACGTGTGCATAAATGAATGCTTATAGTTGGGCAAAGTTATTAATGTGTGTGTGCAATGTGTATTTTGCATAATTTGAATGTGTAGGCTAAACGTCTGCTTTCAGACGTTTCCAGAACTTGGAAGCAAATGCTAATCTGGAGTGTAATGTGAGTAGACCTAGATGGTCTTACTTTATTGTTTGTTTTGTTTATGTTATGAATTCAGTGATTATGAATAGTTATGAATGTGATTTGATTGCTGAATTTCAGAAAATGAAGGTCCGATGATTGTGATATATGAATGAGATATTGAAGTGCTAATTGCATGTGAATGTGACGAACTAAATGCTTCATGTCATGATTGCTTGATCATGAGAGATGCATTCCATACATGAATGCATGATCATAATATGATTCTTAACTTTAATGTTGAATGCCGGAATAAGGTCCGATGATATGTGAATGTGATTGAATGAGAATATGCAAATGTGATTACTGTATTTTAGTACATAAATACATGAAAGATAAAGATATTTGTGACTAAAGTAGCCACCTAAAACAGCTTAAAGATCAGAATGTGAAAAAGAGCCTAGAGCTCAGAAAGTGTATAAGAACCAAAGGCTAACTATGTAAAATGATCCCGGTATCCCCCTCGGTATCCACAATAAATATGGGACAGTTATAGGCACTCGGTCACAACAAAGTAATAACTAGAAGTGAGTCTCATGTGCACTGCATATGGATGATATGAATGATTGAAATAATTTGAATGACTAATCAAGTGTATGTGGTTCAAAATGATTAGTACTGAAATGATGTGAATTAAGTGAATATGTAAATTGTATGCGTTGTGTGATGAGTGAGCCATCGAGGGTGGTCACTCACTGAGTTCGTAAAACTCACCCAAATTTTGCAATTATTTTTCAGGCTTGGATGAGTACCCTGTTAGATAAATGGGAGTATATCTACTGCACACCAGTAAGAGTTAAAGTTTGGGATCAGTTCGCGTCTGCATTGTATTTCTTTATTTTCGTACTGAGTTGTATATTCCGCAAATTTTGTATCAAATTATGTACTCATAAATACCATACAATGTATATGAATGATGTAGTAATGTAAATACATTGTGATTAAAATGTTTTGTATTTGAATTTGGGCCCAAGTGACTAGGGAAATTATGATGAGTTGTGTACTAGTTGTAACTTTGAGTTTGAAAATGTTGATTTCTGCAAAATGTGTGTATTGTCTTAAAAAGAAAAAAAATGTATTGAGTTTTGAGAGTCTTACCGTTCTAGCATGGCAGCCTTGTGGGATCCGCACTCAAACATCACTCAATATGTCAGGTACGTGTCTCGAAAGGGTGGGGTGCTACACCACATTTTGGATGCTAGATGTTATATCCTACAAACATTGCCTTTCATCCTACTGAAATTGGAAAATGTTAACAACGACAAAATCAAATAATTCTTCCAAGAATGTACTTGAGTTTTGCTAACTTTCCCAATTTTGGAAACTAGACCAAAATTGCCTTTCATCCTATTGGAATTGTAAGATATTTTTTTGAGTTTGTTGTATACTCTCTTGAAGTTACTGCATGCCCTGTTGAAATTAAAGATTGATAGCATTACAAGTCTTGATATAGTTCTCTAGAGATGTACTTGAGTTGTAATAAGAAGCTTCTAGTCTATACGAGAATTATTTTGCATCTTGTAAACTATCATAGAAGTAATTCTATTGATTTTCCCATCCATAACTAAAGTTAGGTTGATCAGTCCAACCATGGTTATAAGATTGAGAATAAGAGTTATTAAAGAAATTGCTTCTGTCAATGCCAATTTAAAAAAAAATCCCAAACACGAATCAAAAAGTAAAAAGATTAAGAAATAACTGAAAATAAACTAATTACGAGAAAATATATACAAAACACCAATTAAAATTAAGAACAAACACTAAAACACTGCAATCCTTGGCAACAATGCCAAAAATGACAACGCGTCGTAATGCTAGTCAAAATAAACTAGATCAACTACTGTAGTAGTGGTGAGTCTAGGTCGATTCTACAAAGAGTGTATGTAAAGTTTTTGAAATGAAAATAATTGGTATTTAGGTTTTGGGGGGTTTTTGTTTTAAAAATAAGAAAATAAAACTAAACTAACTAACAAAATCAATTTAAAGAAAACATGTAAAAAGAAAAGATAAAACTAGGAAATTCGGTAGGGATTCGGTTCTTTGGTTCAATCTCAGCCTACACCCTAATTAAACATATTTCAATGATTTTTTGTTCTCAAACCTCTCCTAGCAACTATTAATCATGGGTTAATAATTAACCTAAGTTTTCCCTTAGGTAGTGTTTAATCAAGATACGATTGTTAATTAAACCTAGCCACTTAATAACCTAGGATACAATCTCTATATTCAATTGGGTAGTAGCATTATGAATTAAGGAAACTGATTAATCAAGGAGACAACCATATACGATGCGTCATTTAACATAGGTTATGATATCCCTAATGATTACGAATCTTTAGTCCCTACAAATGAATTTCAACATAATAATTACGGAGTATATTGAATATTCTCGCAATGGGTTTGTAATAAAACAATCCAATGAACCCATTAAAATCATCTTTTCTACTACCCAATGGGTTCATACAAAAATAATCAAACTATAACTATAACATGATCATTCATACATGAAACCAAAACCCATATGCATGGGATAACATAATCAATTTCTAAGGAGAGAAAGAAAACAACAAATATAAGGAGAAATATATTTAACTGGGCCATCGACGTCAATGTCACCTTCGAATCAATATTGGGAAAAAACCCCTCTTTTGGTCTTTCAAGGTTGAGATCTTGCTCGCAAAACTAATACTTCATCCCCTAATGAATGCCCTAACTGAAGACCCCCCTCCGGAGAACAACTCGCTATTGTCCTTCTTAAACTTTTTGTTTTTTTATTTTCAGAACACCACACATGCAAAAACCCTATTTTGATTTCTTTGAAAACCCATGCACCTCACACATAAAACCCACCTACAAAACGTCTGTGTTTTGGGTTGCTACTTCCTTGGTTGTGTGCTACGTTTTGGTCTTTATTCCTGCATTGTTTTTGTTTAACATGTGTTTTCATGAAATACAGACTTTGTTTGCATGTCTAACGTCTGTTTGCGTGAAACACAGACTTTCTATCTCTTGGCTGTGTGTTTTATTGCTCCTTGTTTATCAAAGTCTACGCTGCATGTCGTTTCATTCTTCCTAGCTATCCACCTGCTGCATTGTTGTTTCCTTCCCAACTGTTACCCTTTTGATCATCTTCTACTACCATTTTGCTACTCTTTGTCCACCTACTGTAGCCGTTTTGCTCTTTCCTTTATTCACCCACTTCCCATCCATCATCCTTTGCTTCATACCATTGATTTGATGTTCTTGCATGGCCTTTATGTTCTTGCCATCCGTTTCCATAATTCCATGATGCTTTTCCAATAAATGCATGTTGATTTATACTTTCAACATGGTGGCTAGCTTGTATGGGCGTAAGAGTGTGTGTCACGCCCATAAAACCTCATACATGGCCGTGAGCATCTCATGCCTTAATATTCTTTGTATTTTTAACATATATTTCCATTTTCTTGTCGTCTTCTTGCACTAATCTTCTTCTCCTTGTTCTATGAAGACAAATAAGTGTGATCCTTTGGAAACACAACTCAATTATAATGCTTTCGACTCACTTTAGCTTTTTTGCTTCCAAATTGTGCCTAAAATCAAATATGAACTAAGGTGAGTATCCTAAGCATTTTCCTAGCAATAATCACTAAGTGCTATGGAATAAATTCCTAATGAATTAAGGACATATCACAAACCTAAACCCTTAACCCAAATACCAATTTCTTTAATTGCATAAGATACACAAACACTCCCTCTGGATACAATCTTTACTCACCACTTCCATAAATTTAGTTGTGTAGAGTTAGGTTTATTTTGTGATGCATTCGACATGCATCAACAACTGTCTGATAGGGGAATGATTAATAAAGACATCGTATAAAGGGGTAAAGAGACATTATCTAATCCATAAGAGACACATTAGAGGTGGGTCAATCCACTCTAAACAGTTGAGAATGAAGTTCTATTTAAAGTTGTCAAAAGGTTAAACAAAGTATACTTTTATAATATAATATTTGATAAAACTTTTAGTGCTATAATCCTTCATCAACTCCTACATTTGTCCCTTGTTGTTTGAAATGGATCTGTATTAAATGAAAGCCATTGTGAGAGATGGATCGTTTGTTTAAGAGGATTCTTAGGCCTATTAGCTAGAAGCTTCACAATTACCTTACACACTGTCTAATAGTAAGAAATAGGCCTAAAATCATTAAGAAAAATGGCATTAGGAATTTTAGGAATCATAAAAATGTGTGTAGCTTTGATCTCTCTCAGCAACTTTCCATTATGTAAAAATTCCTCAATAACTTCTACTAGTAACTGGCCTGTGATGTTCCATATATTTTGGAAAAAAAAATATACATTATACCCCTCAGGACCTGGGGCCTTTCTCAAATTAAGAGAGGAGAACTTCCTTGTTTTTTTGAGTAGTAATTGGTATCTGAATTAGATTCAAGTTCATTTGGGAGGGTTCAATTCCAATCAATACCACCAGATCCTACTAGAGAGTTGATTAGGAGTGTTTGAGGCTAATATATCAACATAGTGATTAATCAATTTTTTTATAATCAGAAATTTGTCATCCACTAGTTGATCATTATGTTCAAGCAAGCAACTGATTTTTTTATGCATTTCTTCTTGTTAGAATTGAATTATGGAAAAATTAGAGTTAGAGTCTCCCTCCTTAATCCACATATTCCTTGTCTTTTGCAAAAGCAGGGAATTATGATCTAGTAATGCCATGTTATACACCTCCAACTTCCTGGTCTCTCTATTTTATAACTCTTAATTGTAAGGATCATTATAGTAGGTATTAAGTATTACTCTTGACTCCTTTTTAGCTTGTTGTAATCTCATTTCTATTAAAAGACCTATAGTTTTGGAAAATTGGTTGAATTTAGCTCTTAGTAATTGAAGTTTTCTTATAATCTCGTAAGATTTATGCCCAGATTCATGGATTTACTAAGCTTCATTAACAAACTCTATGAATCCTCCTTTTTGGTAAGAAAATTGAAGAATCTGAAGGAAACACATATATCAATAATTTGAACATAAAGGAGCACCAATCATAACATGTAAGTTAGGGAAACACCTCAACTAGATCTAATTAGAAAAAATTCTATCAAGTTTTTCTAAATTAGAACTCCACCTTTTTGATTATTACTCCAAGTAAAAAAATTCCTAGTATACTTCAGATCAGTCACCTCCAGTTTAGTGATCACTCTATCCAACTCTCTGCCTAGATTAGAATGGTTAACTCTATCAACTTGAGCATTAGAAGGGAAAAGAACACAATTGAAATATCCTACTATTATCCAAGTTTTTGCCATTATGTTGCTAATGGCCAAGGTTTAACCGTTTGAAATTCAAAATTGGAATCATAAATAATGGAGACATTAAAACAAATGCCTAGATTAACAAGCTTGCAATTTAAATGAGTAAACTAATTTGAGCTGAAATGTAATGTCACATTAACCTTCCCCCTGTTATATGCAAATAAATTCTTCCATTGCAGTGATTTACATGATTTACTAGGATATGATGCTTTTCCAAAATGAGATCTTTAATAGCATTCCTTTTAATGGACTCAATTATGCCCTTAATATTTCAAAAAACACTGAGGAATTTAATCAACCCCCTTAGTTTTCTTGCTCTTCGTACCTGACTTGCTCAGATTATTAGGAGAAGTCTCACGATGTTATCTCTCTGCATTTCCAATATTTATTAAGGAGATGGCCTTATCCACTTTGGAGTTAATACTATAGGGGTATCTAGATTATCAGTTTTCCCACTTCCTTTGGTTCATGCTGATTCTCTTCCTATACTAGGATTTATGCTCGTTGTTCTTTGTTAACAACTTATTTACCCTATGATTTGTCTATCAGCTTCACAGTTTGCTCTATTACAAGGTTATCTTCATTAATATTGGGGTCTTACTCTTCCTCATATCCCATTAGCTCTATAAAACTTCTAGTAACAAATTTCTTTCTTGTGGTCTCCATTCTTCAACTAAGTTCTCAAGTTATACGAAAGATTTAGTTTAGTTTTGGTTAGTTCTCAATTTCAACCAAGTTTCATAACGAACATAACCTAAGGGATTTTGTCTACTAAGATAACATCCATATATATTCTAGCATTGCTTATATTTTTCCAGCTTAGCAGTTATATAATCAAATGTAATAGGTCTTCCCGTAAAACTTGTAAGGAAGCTCAAACCATCTAAAGTCTAGTACTTTAGAGGAATGTTATGGAAATTAATTCATAGAGGAATAGATTCAATTCTCGATCTATAAAGTTACAAAATAAGCACCCACTTCTGAAAAAACATGGGTTATCCCCTAATGTGCCATGGCCCAACTTCCATTACTTTGCTAAAGGAGTCACTATCAGTGAATTAAAAGAGGAATGTGTCGTTCTCAGTGAGCGATATTTTTTTAAACCCTTACTTCCCTATCTAACTTGGGCCCTATTTTGAATCCTTAGAAAGATAGGTCTTTTGCTAAAAATGTAACCTACCTTCATGTTTCCTAATATTTTTCTCCTCCTATAACTTCTCGAATAGAGGAGTAACAATGCCTTGTTTGACAGCGGTTGTAAAATGCTTCGAAATGTCCCTTAAGAGGTTAAAAGCTACCACATTGCTATAAGACTTTGTAGATTTCAAGTTTTTTGCTTGTTGTGCAGTTAAAAATAGGCTAACATCTATACCTTGTGGTATGATGGACTCCCAGAATAGCCTCCAAGGAAGGCCTCTATCGACTTCCCCAAAATAACAACTTATCTGAAACTACAATTGTAGCTTACCTAAATTAGAAGTATTTGACCCTTACCACAAATGTCTTCAGATTTATTAAGAATTGCCTTTGCTTTTTAAAATAACCTTCAAAGACACCTTCTCACTTAGTGATCCAAACAAAATGTTACATGATAATGTATAACTTGGTTTGTGCATGACCGATTAACTAGTTTAAGGATAGTTGCGTTGTAAGCCACAATAGTTTTACCATAATAATGTTACTTATGATTTGTCAAAACTCTCTAATTTTTGTGAAGGAACCATAAACCTTTTTCAATTAATTCTCTTTTTATCTTGGTTTATAATAAACCAACAAAATATGTTCTTTTTCCAATGTTAACGAAATCGTTTACTGGTAGTTGTTTATCTAGGCCATATAGGCCTTTGACATTCCCACTTAATCCTCTCATGTTCACTTCTTTCTACTTGACATTTCCCATTAGGTTTTGTTTAACCCCTAAGATGTCCCCTACCAAATATAGGGGTGTTATCCTACTCTTTTTTAAAATTGATTATGACATTTCTCTTTACATGTTTAGATTGATCAATATATTTCTCCTTACTTTTTTCTTTAGTTGTCTTAGCTACATCTAATTCCTTGTCCATCTATTCCAAAGTTGATTCCTGAGTAAAATTGGTTCACGGTTTTTTTCTTCATCTTTCCCCACCTTTGCCTCCTTTCGAATCCAAACTTATTTAATCTCCTTTTCTTTAGGTTTTCATACATAGGATAATTTAATAAATTCCTCCTCTAAGATACCTTCTTTATTTAATTTCATAATTTCTAGTATATCTGGTAGTTACTTTTTCAAACTCACTTCAACACAGACTCTAGCATAGCCTATCCTTTCCAATGAGGCAGTGTTCTCATCCATTTCTAAAGGCTTCCCTAGTTTACCAACAAGGTAACTCAACCCCTCTGTAGACCAGCATTCTAGTGGAATTATGTGGAAATTCACCCATATAGGCTTACTTCTATCCATTTTAACATTTAGATACCATTTCTTAAGGAACATTGGGTTCCTATGGATGTTCCAAGGGCCTCCATTTTTGGTTTTCTAAGCTATAAGTGAATTTGACAACAAATAAATCATATTCATTTAGCAATTCTTGAGTTTCCCATGTAGCATTTGCCCATCTCTTTACCATTGGATAAGCCTGCCCCTTTTATATGAAGTATCCCACTATAATAGTATTCCCTTTTTAGTACCTTTTTGTAATACTTCAATAGAGGGGTAGACTAGAACTTTATCTTTAATCTGGATGAATTGCAGGTTTCCAAAGGAGCTAGATTCTACAACTGCTTAGCTTCGTGAAGACTTCCTGAGTTCACTATAGGTTCCTAAGCTTGTTTTGTATTTAAGATTGGGGAAAGTTTGCAAAGTTGAGGTTAGTTAATCTCATTTATCTTTATACTATCTTGATATCACCAAAACTATGTTTGCCTTATGGCACACATATGGTTTAATGAAAAAGAGTTTCCATTTTAACAGAAAATCCAATCAAAATTGGAAAATGGGAAAACTTAGTACACTGATTTAATTTATTTGGGCATATCAATCAAAATTTAGCTCTTATAGTACTTCAAGTACACCATCATTATCTCCACATTTATTTCCTTCTTTATCCCCTCCTATCAATTATAATCTACATTCTTTCATATGAAACTAAAATATTGCCAACTTTTCCTTTCCATTATTATAAACAAAAGATAAAATTGTTTTTAGGTTACCTATTTAACCTTTACCTTCCAACCCTAACGTAACGCAAGTTTAAACCTAGTAGTTGTCCTTACTCATTATAACAATCACAACCAAAAACTAGAAAATCACACTAATTATATGCAATTGAGACCTTTCCTAATGGAAAAAATGCCAAGCAAAATTAATTTATTTTCCCTCCCTATTACAAATTAAATAGAGAACTTTAACTAAGATAAACCCTATCATAAATGGAGAAATGCGATGACTGAAGTGTTAAATTCCTTACTATCTAAGCAAACATGGAAATTGGTTCACAAACCTTAAGCTAAAAACATCAGTGAAAATATATTGATCTTTAAAGCTAAAAGACAAGTTAATGGTAGCATTGAATGATATAAGACTTATTTTATGGCTAAGGTTTATAGTAAAAAAAGTAGTGTACATTATAATATAACTTTTAGTCTAGTAGTTAAACCCATCACTACTCATACAAATCCTATATGTGGCTACTGCTTATGATTGGCAAGCTCACCAACTTGACATATTTAATGCTTTCTTACATGGTTTCATAGATAATGAAGTTTTTGTAGGCCAGTTAAATAGATATTGATCATGTCTGTCTTGACTATGTAAATAGCAGAAGTTATTATATGGTCTCAAGCAGGAACACACACTATAGTTGTGATGCCTTAACAAATTTCTTTTACAAAACATGCTTTACAGTTCCAAGGTCGATACTTCTTTATTAATTCAACATTATGATACCTTTAACTTCTAGTACTTTATAATATTCTTGTTATAGGTTCTTCTCTACAGATAATTCAATGATTTATTTAACAAATTTAATTTATTTTATTATAAGAACTTGGTATTCTCCATTATTTTTTTGGGTTGAAAGCTTCTATAGCAATAGGTCTTTATATCACATAATAAAGCTACATACTTGATTTACTTTTTTAAGCACATATGGATATTTATAAATCATGCATTACTCATATTCCATTTAGTTCGCCATTGATAAAATCTTTGGGTACTTCATCTGATGATGGTTATTTTTATAGATTAATTATTCATAAATTATATATTTCACAATAAGAAGACAAATTTTTTTAAGGGAGTAAATTATGTCAATTTATGCATTCCTAATTTAAGAATATTAGACAATAATTAAGAAACTAATTTTCTATCTTAAACATACAAAGAATTATGGTCTCTTTTTTACAAAATCTTCATCATCAACCTTACAATGCTTGTCTTATAAAAATTAGGTTAGATGTCTAGATGATAGGTGATCTATAAGTGGTTATGTAGTTTATCTTAGTTGCAACCTCATATCAAAGAATACAAAGAAACAACTAACTATTTCTAGATCGTTAATTAAAAATTAGTATAAAGTAATTTCCAATATAACTAAGGTGTTATAGTTTCATTCCAACTTTTGAGATAAAATTTCATTCTTCTAAACCCGTCATGTTATGGTATGATAACATCAAGTATCTATATATGTACAATAATCTAGTTTTTCATACCAGACCTATGTATATTGAACTAGAATACCATTTTGTTTGCTAAAAAAATGAAGAATGTTTTACAAGTGAAATTCTTATTAAGTGTAGATAAATTAGTATATATATTAACTAAACCTCTTAGTCAACCATTATTTGAAAAGCAGGAGGACAAGTTTCTTCTTTAGGAACTTGAATGCTTAACATAAGGGGGCTATTAAGGATAGTCATCATCATAATATCATTTTAATGAATATATCATTGATATCTTATCATATCTTGTTGTTTGTATTTATTATGTTAAGGATAGTCATCATCGCAATATGAGTTTGATGACTACATCTCTGATATCTTATTTTTTGTATTTATCAAGCCAAGTGTTTTTATCTTATTCTTTTTATCTATTTTTTTGCTCAAATGTTGCATGTAAACATCCTTCATACTCTTTGTAAAGTTATTCATTCATTAAAAAAATATCATATCATATTCTCCTTTTATATGTAAAACTCACATTACATAAAAATTTACAAAATTGACATTAAGAAATCCTTGCCACAGATTTGAAAAGTAATTCCATTAAGATGACTCTAAGCTACATCCATCTTTAACTCCAATATTGATAAAAATTGTAGGTGTTGGACCCCGACCCTTTTTCTTGAAATTTGAATTTATTGAATGAAATTAATTGAGGAATTAGTGGTGAAAATTT
>JANITX010000212.1:65758225-65769600 GCA_027564395.1 Erythroxylum ulei | reverse complement strand
ACTCGGTCACAACAACGTAATAATTGGAAAAGTGTCTCATGAGCATTTCATATGTATCTTGTTAAGTATGTTTGATTGAGTGAAATGTAAAATTGTTTGTTGCTTCAGTGAAAATGTGTTATTCATGTAAAATGTGAAGTTGTGAAATAATTGTTTTGTGAATTGATGTGTTACATGGATTGAGTGAACCATCGATGATAGTTACCTTATTGAGTTCGCAAAACTCACCAAAATTGTAACGTTGTCTTTTCAGGATCGAGAGACGACTCTAGCTACTGAGAGGCTCTATCAACCCTGTGGATTATGTGTTGGCAAAAGAAGTCATGGCTCAAAGGTCGGTTAGCTGGAATTTTTGGATGGCTTAGATAGATTTGATATCTTTTCCTCTTTTACGTAGTACTTTTGTACTAGGTTTTGTTGATGTAAATGTAGTAAAGTTGAAAGACACAATATAGACTTTCAATTTTGTGAAATGAAATGAGGAAAAAGTTGGGTTTAAAAATATTGTGGTTTTTCTATTGATGTCTTATAAGTGAATTTTGATATGATGCCATGTGAAGTGAATGTAGTAACCGAACGTAGCTCACCCTTATCATAAGATATGTACCGGAATAACCTCCGGGCGTTCCGGTGTGTACCTTACGGTAAAGGGGCGCTACAATAAGCATAAGATATCTTAAATTATAAACATTTTTAGTACATTATCTATATACTTTGACTTAGAATAGGTAAACAACTTCCATTCTATCTCTATAGATCTAATTCCTAGAATTAAGTTGTTAACTTTTCATATCCAACAAAAGTTGTTCTTGGATAATTATATATTCAACAATTGAAAATTAAAATTGTTGTTCTCTATGAGCAATATATGTCTCTACATACTCTCAATGAAGAGGACAATTATACTCCCACAAACCTTCTATAATATATGTCTCTATATACTCTCAATGAAGAGGATATACTCCCACTAACCTTCTTATAGAAATGATAAATTCACAATCATCTTCAAGATAAACTATTTGAATTCATCATCAAAGTGAATTTTTTAATGTCTCATATCCTTTTAACCGTACATCAAATATATCAACAAAAGCACTTGTTCCAATTGGATTTATTGTCATGAGTTTTGAATCTTTCAAATTTCATCTTACTCTTACGAACCATTCTCCTATAAGTATACATTGAAACAAATAAGTAGTCCAATGGGTCTCTAAGATTTTATCCAACTTTTTGGATATCTCATAACTCTTTATTATCCAATTTAGTTTTAAACTTAGTTTCATAATGCATGCTTCAACTAAGCATCACATCCTTAATTTATTACCTTTAGCTCTTTCAAAGTCTTAGCATTCTATATCTAATATAAAATCTTGTTAATTGATCTAATTGGAACTATTAAAATTAGGTCATTATACTAGGCATCACTATAGAAGAAATAAATATTGAATTATATAATTTCTCATATTGTATATGTAACAACCCGGACTATCCTCCCATAATTAAAGTCAGCTTTGGGTTGCCCCTCGAGCTAAACCCCTCATGGTTTTGATCTTCCCCCAATAGGAAAAACGCATCTATAGGGAAGAGGTATCTGTACCCTTATAAGGCATACTTCGTTCACCTCTCTAATCGATGTGGGATCTCACAATCCACCCCCTCTTAGGGTCCAACGTCCTTATGCTAGCACAACGGGTCGAGAACAGGCTCTGATACCATTTGTAATAGCCCAGGCTACTTGCCCACAGATATTGTCCACTTTGGGTTGCACCTCGGGCCAAGACCCTCACTACTTTTCTCTTCCCACACCATGGAAAACACGTTTGAGGGGGAAAGGTATCCATACCCTTATAAGCCGTACTTCGTTCCCCTCTCCAACCGATGTGGAATCTCACAATATCCACCCCTTTAAGGCCCAACGTCTCACGCTAGCACAACGAGTTGGGAACCAACTTTGATACCATTTGAAACAGCCTAGACTACCTTCCCACAGATATTGTCCACTTTGGGTTGCCCCCAGGGCCAAGACTCTCATGGTTTTGCTCTTCCCACACGAGAAAAAACGCGTCTTAGGAGGAGAGGTATCCATACTCTTATATGACGTACTTCATGCTCCTCTACAACTGAGATAGGATCTCACAATCCACCCCCTCTTAGGGTCCAGAGTCCTACGCCAGCACAACGAGTCAGGAACTAGCTCTGATACCATTTGTAATGTAACATCCCACTACTATAGGGTACATTCCCAAACATTCAAGTACATATCCCATGATAATTGCATGTTAGAGCAAAAGCATATTCAACTTACTCAAATACTTACATAGCCTCGTACAAGTTCTAACAAAAACTACAAAATACAAGACATAACATTTCCGGGGCTAGCTGAAAGACCTCTGAGCCATAACAAAATCCAAAATGGGTCCTTTAGTCCTGTTTAAGAACTAGATCTCCTATCCCACACCTGAAAAATCACGTTGCAATTTTTATGAGTTTTGTGAACTCAATGAGTAAACCATCATTGATGATTTCACCGGATCACATACACATAATACATATTTTACAAACACGCATTCAGATTATAAACACATTCTAGATGTTCACACAACATTGTATATCATAAGATTGCACAGTTTACATAACTAAGTACAACAAATAAATCACATTATTTTCTTATCATTCAGCTTTACAAATCATTCAATAAATTTCAGTTTTATAATGTTATATACATGAGACTCACATTCTTTCTTATTGTTATGGCTGAGTGCCTATCACAACTTATACAAATACCAACCCATAGGGCTCAGTCAAACAGAATCACGGAGTATAGCTCTATGTGCAAAGTCAAAAATCATGGAGCAAAGCTCTACGTGGAAGCGCTTCATACTGGCAACGTAAGTCACAACGCTTTTATCTGAACATGCATTTTATAAATGCAACAATTTCTGCATATCTCATATATCGAAATCTTATACAAATGCTCATACAAGATTTCACAGTCATCGGACCTAAGTCTGACATTCAACTTTCAATGAGAATCAAATGTCAAATTTATAACAATTCAAAACACTCCCAATACATGCCCAACTATTAAACTCCTCGGACCTTAGGTCCGGAATCTAGAAACAACTCACAAACAATTTAATAATAATGGAAGTTAACAAATCAAATTAAATTCAAATCAAATCAGTCCTAGGAAATCATCTAGGTTGACTCACTGTACGCTTCAATAAGCTGTTGCCTAGATGGTCCAGTAATGGCCAACTGACGTCCGATGTGCTCCTCTAAAACATACACAACACATTTACAAATATCACATTTTCGCACAAATGTACAGGTGTTCTTTTATGTACATCAATGTATAGAAAGTATGCACATTACATGCTCAATGACAATTCTGGGTATCTTATTGAAATTCTCATCATCGAATCGATCAGATATCAAAGCCTTCGTTAACGTCATTTGTATTTATAAATTGGACCATAATAAAGTAATTGTGAAATCCATTACATAACTTAATTGGCCACTTCAGATTTTCTACCCATATAATTTTGGGTCAACTTTGCATAACTAATCTGTAGGGTAAATGAAAAAATTAGGCAAAACTCCCTTCTATAAAGTTGTTTTCCAATGTATAAAATATCTGATGACTCTAAGACTATCCAATTTGATTCATTATTTTATGAGTTATGCACAAAATATCACAGACTATACACATTTGAACTTTTAGCTAGTACATGATCATACCCTCTAATTGCACAACTCATATCTTTCAGCTCAGATATTTAAAAATTACAAACTTTATACCAATTTAAAGATAAGAGAATAAGCTACAATTTGATGAAGACAACTCAGCCTAATTCAGCCCACATCAATACAGTTTATTCAATAACCACAGGACATAATTTCTGTCCCTGACAGTGCTTTAACTTAAGCTACAACTCACCTACATGCCAATTTTGAAAATCTTAGAGACAGAATTAAAAGTTGACTTCTTCAAAAAATTTGTATAAATATGCCTCTAGTTTAATATGAATCAAAAATCAACTCATTAAGAAATCTACACCTCAAGTTATAATTAGAAAATCGAAGCATGTTCTTAAAAATACTCTAGATCATAACATTCCAGCACATACCCTCACATTGAGTCAATCAATCTTTTTCTAATCAATTCAGATGGCTCTAAATTTTTATGGGAAGAAAGAAAAATGTATTAGGAGTCCATTGGTTCAATTTTCAAGTGATTTGGAGGTCGTATGGCAAAGTTATAGGAAAAAGAGTCAGAACTGTTCAGTATTAGAAAGTTTGATTTTTGCACCGCCACCTTCTAGTGTAGAATCCGGACTTTTGTATGAAATTCTCCATATTTTTGCAGAAACACTCCTTCATCTTCTTCCTCTCTTCTACTTAATTCCTCATCACAACTTATACCCTTATATTTATCCCTCTTATTCACTTCCATATCAACTCAACTTAGTCCCAAAACAACTTAAATTCAAGTTTATATTCAAAACACCAAAACCAATCATACACGTATTTTACCATCTTCAACTCTCTCTCTATTGTAAATTTTGTTCTCATGAACAGTAACAACCCACAAACCAAAACAGAAACTATAGCCACTTATGCATGTACTACATCCACAAGCATGAAAACATCATCATTCACGCATGCATTCATTAAAACATTAAGACATCTATGTAACTTACTTGACTTAAGCTTCTTTCTCTTTAGCAAAAATTTCAGAAATGGGGAGAGCAACCAAGAAATTTTTGGTGGATGGAAAGGCACAAGGATCTAATAACAATAAAAAGAAAGAAAAAACTCAAATGGCAAAAGACTTTGCAAGGTGTAACATTGATGTAAGAAGCAAGCATATAAACCAATACATAGAAATGAGTTGTCTTTGGTGATGAACAATAAAGAAAGTGTTTTGGTGAAGGTGATATTCGATGGAACCAAAGGAAAACTGCAGAAACCTTCTTTTCTCTTTTTGCTAGATGTCTCATTTAAGCCTTGACACATGTCTCCAATGCATGTCTTCCATTTGTCCACCAAATATGCTACCATTTGTTACTTCACTAATAGTCCATATGTCACACATTAATTTATCCATTTTTCACTCTATAATTTGTCCAATTGTCAATTAATTTCTAATATAATATTTGTCCTTTATTTTTCCTAGTTTAAAATACCCCAAAATTTCGAAAATTTTCTAAAATTTACCAAAAATTTCGAAATAATACTAATAGTCTCCAAATAAATTTTAAATGCAAATAATCCACAGTTTGCATTTTTAATCGCATTTATAAATCAATTATACCCAAAAATGTCATGAATGCATGTACAATTATTGTATGTGTCCATAATGCTTATGCACAAATAAGCAAATATTCATATATGCAAAGTATAAAATGTATTGAATTTTCTTAATATCCTAACCCTTAATACGGGGTGTTACAGATACTACCAGATACTGTTAAGGGGTAGTTTTTACTGATCTTAGTCCTTTGACAAGATTTTTGAGAAAAAAATGTTTGAGGAAAAACATGTAAATTGTATGACTGATGAATGTAAAGAGAATTTTGAGCAATTATAACACCAATGATAATAATTTCATTTGGGATTTGAGATTATGTAGTATACAATGATGTTTCATACTGGGGATTAGAATGAAATCTAATGCAACATAATAAAGTGATTTCATATGCATTGAGACAACTAAAGTCTCATGAGCTAATTATTTGATACATGGTGTAGAACTTGTTACAATAGTGATTACTTTGAAAGTTTGGAAACATTATATGTATAGTGAAAAATTTTGGATCTATATATAAATATACAGACCATTAAAGCTAGTGTTGTAAATTGATGCATTGAACAGAAAATTCAATAATGGTATAACACAAATTCAGATATTAAGGTTACCAAATCTAGTGTAATAAAGAGCTTAGAATGTTAAGTTGAATTTTGGGCAAATCAAAGTACTATTAGTGGTTAAATTTAAGATCAACTTCACTTGAAAAGATTAGCAAAGCCCAAGTTTAGGATTCAGAATTTATGGATCTTACTGAGAAATTGAAAATGAATCCGAATTTGAGTTGATTGGAAGTTGATACTTTGTGATTCAAGTAAAGAGTATGTGTATTTAATAAAGATGATTGAGCAAAAAGATTACTAGAGAAAGTATAAATACCAACTTAAGTTATGTATCCTAGTAGGAATACGCCGAAACAGTATTTCACGGCTAAGGATACATAAACAAATGACTGTATATATGAGTTACTAACAGTCCCATATGTTGGAGATATGCTTAGAACTGATATTTTGGAGTCATAGGATCATGAGAGCAATTTATAGTTCTAAATGATTTTAAGCATAATAATCATTATCATAGTGATATTATTAGAATACTGTATAAGGTTTTATATGACAACAAGTGTCGTTCGCCCTTACATTGGAATAAAGAGGGCATAAAAATAGATAAAGGCTAGAATTGATTTGAGATACTGTTGATTAGTGTAATTGATCTGTTTCAGAAATTAAGTGATTCAAGTAAGATAAATGAAATTGGTGGATCAACATAGAGGTCATGAAACACAACGAGATAGACGTAAGAGTCAAGTGTATTAGAACTGAATAGATGTGAAGTATCAAGCGAAATATGGAATGTCTTTGAGAGTATCACCTTGCCAAGGTATGCTTAGATTGAGAAAAAGTGTGCTCAAATTAGGAAAAAGGATAAACTATGCTCGAATTGTATTGGTCCACACGAAGTTACCGAGAGCCTAAGACCAATAACTTATGAGTTATATTATCAATAAAGATGTCTCAGAATTATAATGTGTGATATATGAATAAGCTAAGAAATAAAGATATGGTTTCACAAAGATGTATTGACAACTTACGAAGTGAAAAATTGTGAGTAACCTGAACTATAATGAGGAAACAGTTAAGATAGAGTGATATCTGAAAAAAATAAAAATAAAAAATAAAAAATAGAGGATTAATTGAGTTCATTGACTATAGTCAATTGGAAGGAATTATTTGAGTGATGAAGTTAAATGGGAAACGGAGGAGTAATTGAGGAAACAATTCCCCTGCCTTCCTGATCAATCGGATAAGAATTTCGAGGACGAAATTTATTAAGGAGAGAAGAATTGTAACATTCAGTTTTCATACTAAGGGTTAGAACCCTAAAATTTGGTTCTTGTGATACCAAGAGAAATTAAGAAAATTGCATTTTATGCTCATGTATAATGTTAGCATACACACATGTGAATTTGAATTTTTGCACACATTATAATGGTTGTACATGCACTTATTTGACATTTTTTGGGTATAATTAATATTTAATATGATTATATTGGGAATTGTGAATTATATGTGTTATCAATTGAGTTGGAGTGTAAAAGTAGTGAATTAAAATTTTTGGTAAAAATTTGGGAATTTTCTGGAATTTAAGGGTATTTTTAGACTAGGAAAAATGCCAAGTGGCAGAACTATTGATGAATGGCAATCAAAATTTTTATAAATAACTTTGGGATTTAATGACTTATGTCATTGAAAAATTGGGAGACAAATGGATTAGAATTTGGAGACAAAATGGACTAGTTATTAAAGGGGACCAAATGGAACCATGGGGAAGTGACATGTGGCAAGTGACATGTGCCACTTGCCACACCACATGTTGATACACGAAATTACTAAGTGAAAGACCATGTTTTGGGTCTTTCACTTACTATATATGACAATGCTTCTCTCCTCTCCATCTTCTTTATTTTCTTCATCTTCCTCTTCTTAATAACGACACTTACTACCCAAGCCTCAAAGTTAAACCTTGCCTTCTTCCATTCCTATCCACTTAAATATTTGCTATCTTCTTCTTGTTTCCAAGGAAACTTAACCTACTCCACCTCCATTTGTGATGATCGTGTATGTTGGAGAGCCAGGGTTTCATGATGATTTGAAGACATTGAAGCTAAGTCAAGTAAGTAACCTATTCCTTTTCATGGCTTTGATGAATGGAGCATATTTGATGATAGTTAAGAGTTAGATATTCATGATATGAGGATGGGTATATGCTAAAAACAAGGATAAGAAATGGGGATAGATTCATCTCTTTCTTGTGTTTTGATGGATAATAGATTAGGGAATGAAATAATGTTAGATTGAGTGAGTGAATGGTGTATAAAGTGTGCTGGAGAAATATTAGTTGTGATTTTTTTCACTGAATATGCTTCTGTTGTTTAGCCATAACTTGTTTTGTAGTTATCCAAATGAGATGATCTTTGATTTGGATTAAATTAGATACATAGGGATACATTTTGTATGAAGATATCAAATTCAAATTCTGTCATTTGGAGTTTCCAATTTTGACTTGAAGTTTAGTACTGGGTGCAACGAAAAAGTGCAGAAAAATTGTATCCATATTGGGTTTTTGTTCTGTTTTTCTTGATGGATTGATGTGAATCTTTTTGGGTGTTTTTGTGATGATGTAAAATAAGAATAAAGATAAAGAGAGGGATTAATTTTGGTGTCTTGAAATGTGAAGGATCTAGGTGAAAGATAGAAGTGAAATGAAAGTGGAAATGAAGTTGAATATGTGCAGAAAATTGATGATGAATGCATATATATGTGTATGTTCTATTATTAGTGGTTATAATCAATCATGGGCTATAATTTGGTTAGGGATGATTTTGAGTTGAAAGGGAGTTAGAATAATGGATAAATGATGAGCATTGAACTAGAAATTGTTGGATCGGAAAAAGAAAGCATGTTATATTTGGAGAAACGGTAGATTTCAAAACTTTTAATTAATCATTTTTGCAACGGAAGCAACATATCCAAATCATCATGCCAATAGATACATGATATGGTATAAGGATAATAAAAAACATAAACAAGATGAGGAGTATTACCGACTCCTTTGTTATAACTTTAAATCCTCGCTGCGCTACCCTCGTCTTCTTCTTGTACCGAAATCCTTTACTTTTGAATCTTTTCATTTAGCAATCAATCTTCTCCTTTTTGTTGTATCCTCAACCAATTAGATTTACCTCTTGTTCTTCAGGTACAACTAGGTTAACAAAATCCTTCGATGGGAAAGGAGAAGAAATATTTGGAGGAGTTTTTCTTAGAAGAAGATGAACCAAAAATGAGGCTCTTTCACTGGGCAATTTTGGTTCACACTTGCATAAAAGGAGCGAGGTTGTCAAAAACATGCAAGAACTCTTTCTTACACTATCAATTTTAGTTATGCATAGAATGGAAGAAGAGAGAAGCACCCAATGCATCACTTCTTTCATTAATCAATCATAAGTAGCCAATAAATGAGACTTTCTACATTTATCTTTAAAATGGCTATATGAAAAGACCAAAACCTAAAATTGAATTACCAATTTTGGATTTTGTAAGAAGAAAGAAGGAAGACTGTCCATCCAATGTACATCTTTCTTCTTTAATCTAGTGAATGCTAATAGGTTCCATGCTAACATTAAAAGATAACCATTAAACCATTTAATGGTAAGTTCATAACTCCATTTAATGATGATAAACCATAATAAAGACCATCTTTATTTAGCATTTTAATGTCAAATGTGTAGCTGCACATTTAACCTAAGAAAACTGAAAATGCTACTTCTCTTTTTAAAATTTTGTTTTAATATAACTAATCTAATCAATTACATTAAACCAAAATCTAGCCCATTTCTAAATGTACATTTGGGCTTCTAATTAACCATTGATTGGAGCAAGCCCAATATTCAATTATGGGCTTCTAAAACCTCTATTTATATTTTTTACTTAGCTTGATAACCTTCCTTAAAGCCAAGTGGGGAATCTTATTGGACTTGGATAATTTAAGCTCCAATAAGCTTAGAATTAATTGAATCTCATTAGAATTAATTCTAGCTTATTAATTAAATGTCATTCCACTAAAGAAAATTAGTTGACCTCTTGAATTATTAAATATTATGAGAACACATATTTTATGTCTAATTGTAAACCGTATTTAGAACCTTATTATATCCATTCGCACAACAAAGGGTAAAATTACCATTTTGCCCTTATATTGGTTTTTCCTTCTAGATCTCTCGTTTTACTTTATATGGTGATTAACACACAAGATCTCATCTCAGTTTTAAGACTTGATGGGCAGCTAGACCATCAAACTACTGGCGCAGGCGCCAGTTTAATTACCAAACCTCCTTAAAACATCTAGAAGTGATGATATCACTATAAACTCTTTATTTGAGTGAATGTTGTCTGATACATGTTTCAATGAATAATTCCAACATGCAGACACTAGATTAATACTTTGTAAAAATCTATTCTGATCATATCAAGAATTATAATGAAACACATATGAGTTCACCACTCATCAAGATTATGGTTCATAATAAATGAACGCTTAAGATGTATGTTTTAAGATTAAAATAATGACCCACTTTATTATTGAAAACATACTTGATTCCAGATTCACTTAATAGTGCCATTATCAATAGTCAACTACTATCATGATATGAAACTGATCATTTCCTTGAAGTAAACTCCTTTTCTTATAAGGAGATAAATCGCAACACTACAGTTTAAACCATAATCAAGCGACTAACTTGATTATGTATATTACTTACAAAAGAATCTTGGTACCTTTTGACCAGATATATAACTCTCACACAAATAAAACCAAACTCTTTTATTTTGTTAATAATAAATATTTTCATTACAAAACTGTAATTGAAGAAGATAAAATTACATTTAAATACACTTGCTTTCCAGGGCACTATATTTACATAACTCCATCAATCTCCCACTTACCCTAAAGCAAGTTTGACATATCCCTCATTCCCATCCATTTTAGGTGACCCTCAAAGCTCTTTTGAGTCAATGTCTTTGTGAACGGATCAACAAGGTTTTGCTATGTCCGAATCTTTACCATATCCACCTATCTACGTTGTATTATCTCGCTTATGAGATGATACTTTCGCTCAATATGTTTGGGAGCTTTGTGGTTTTGAGGTTCTGTAGAATTAGCCACTGCTCTACTATTATCACAATAAAGTGGAATGGCTTTTGCTGCCTCTGGAACTACCTCCAAATCATTTAGAAACTTCTGGAGCCAGATTGCTTCCTTTACTGCTTCATAAGCAGCAACATACTCAGCCTTTATAGTTGAATCAGCAATACAGGATTGCTTGACACTCCTCTAAGCTATGACTCCACCTCCTAAAGTAAATATAGAACCAGAAGTTGATTTCCTTGAATCAACATTTGGTTGGAAATCAGAATCTATATATCCTATCAGAATAAGATTACTTCCAGAGTAAACAAGCATTAAGTTCTTCGTCCTACGAAGATACTTAAGTATACACTTAACCGCA
>JANITX010000212.1:65729456-65758125 GCA_027564395.1 Erythroxylum ulei | reverse complement strand
ATTGTGATTTTGCACACTGTTAGAGGCCGAATCAGACTTTTTGGTCTTCATTACAATTTTAGCTCTTGATGTCTAGGTTCTAATAGTTCACAAACGAAAGCAATCTGACTTCTATATTGAAGGTTATAGCGATCGCGCCAAGAGAGGTTCAAATCGATTTGTGATGTAAACATGGGTGATTCTTTTGATCATAACTCCCTCATCCGACCTCTAAATGAAGTGATTCTTGAAGCAATGGATTCCTAAGACAAGTAGCTTTCTCTCCATAAAAATTTGTATCTTTTGGAGTTGATTTGAGAAAGTTTGTATTAGAACAATTAAGAGGTCGGTTAAGAGTGCACGACAAGGGTTTGAGCAAACTTGAGCTTTTTAAGCATATCTTGAGCTATAAAGCTCCAATTGAAGTGATTCTTTCTTTGAACCAAACTAGAGACATAGAGCTATGATTTCTATGAAAAAGTCAAATTGAAATTATGATTCTAAGATTTCCAAATTCTGTTCACAAGTAGGAGAATTGAGTTAAAGCATAGTGACTGATTTATATGAGCACACCATGGAACCATTTGTGAGAGAATTTTGGGATGTTATGAGCATGGAGCTGAATTGATAATGTCTAATAAGGATTCAATGAAAAAAAAATATCCGCAAGTGGTTGGGCTTCGGAATCAAGCGGGGTCCAACAGACGAATGAGTAAGCAAGAGAGTTGGGTTCCGAAAACTAGATCCAACAAAATTCAACCTAGATCAATCCAGAAAAATGCATCAAAGTTTTAGGTCACATTTCTCGGTTACTGTTCATGCTGCACACATCATTCACTTTCAAGGCAAAATTCAAACCCATTCAAGCCACAATTGGACAACACTTCCTTCATAAGAATTTTAGCCAAACTTCTTAAGTTTAATTTAAGCCAAAAATCACCTTAATTGCTTAATCCTATCAAGAGTTATGGCAAAAACAATGAAACATGTACAAATTCAATTTTTCCAGATTTTACACCTCACTCTACTCCTATCATTCCAATACTATTTCTACTCCAATTAGCATTCAATTTAGCCACAAATCAGCCACCATTTCATCAAGCCATTCACTTAAATTAAAGAGCTACAAAAATGGCAGCAACCAACCCTCAATCATTCATCCTTTGCTACACTCATCTACACCATTTAAGTCACTCCAAACCATCTCAAATTACATCCTACTCATACTACATCATTCATCACTCATCAATCAACCATCAATTAAACAAACAAATTACCTACCATATATACCAATACAATTCCCATACAATTAGGTGCACAATTATCACAATTAATGCATTTAACAACAAAGCAAGCCAAAAACACAATCTTACCTAAGCAAGCTTCAACTTTCCAAGTCTTCAAAATAACCACCAAAGCATTAATTCCCTCCAACAACACATACAACCATCATCTTCTTGAGAGCTTAGGTGTTAGTGAAAAAGGAAGAGGGAGCAAGTAAGTAACAAAGGAGAGCTTTTGTATGGAGGATGAAGAACCAACGAAAAAAAAAGAGAAGAGAGAACCACCTACGGATGAGAAGGAAGAAAGCACAAAAAAATCACCTTTAATCTTTCTCAAATTGGAAGTGTCGTGTATGGCTTGCCAAACCTTGGTTAATAAAAAAAAAAACCAAGTTGAAGACCTAAGTAGGCAAGTGACAAGTGTCACTTGCCACTTGTCTTCTTTCTAAACACTCAATGGTTTCTAAAACAATTTCTACTCCAATTTTGTCTCAAAATTTTAATGAGTCCAAGTATTAAATCCTAAAATCATGTACCCAAAATTTCAGTACTATTGGACAGTCATTTCTAGTACCGGAAACTAATCAGCCCGCCACCTGGCGATTTTTCCGATCCGAAAATTTTCTCCGAAAAATTTCAGAAAATTTCCTAAAATTTCCAAAAAATGTAAAACACACAAAAATCACTCCAATTAATTTTTTAAGCACAAATATTACAATTTTTCACAACAAAATCATATTTAGGCACATATACCGGGAAATATCATGAATGCATGTACAATCATTTTCATGTGCAAAATTTATTATTCACATGTAAGGGTATACATAAATATTTCAAAACCATTCTAAATACTTTTAGCCCTTTCCAAATTATTATTCTACCATTCTCAATGAGGGTGGGATGTTACACTGTGAGATTCTGCGTGCAGTGAGGTCAACGATGGCAGGCCTATAAATGGCGAGGCGATGACCAAAGGAGAGGGCAAAGGAGAGGGCGACTAAGATGAGAGTCTAAGACAGAAAGACTCGAAGAGGGTAGGGATGGCAATGCAGCCCAGCTCGACTTAAGGGAGCAAGTCCAAGCCGAGCCCGGGCCCAACTCAATTAGGCGTACATCATATTTTTTAAAATTAAAATGTCAAAACGATGTCATTTTATTATTACTTGTTGGGCCTCGGGCCAAGCCTATGCAGCAGAGCCTAAGCCAACTCAAGCCCAAATTTAGAAAAAATAGGGACTGAGGCTTAGTCAACTTGGGCCTGACTTAAAGGGAGCTTAGTATATT
Source organism: Erythroxylum ulei (assembly GCA_027564395.1). Taxonomy (NCBI): domain Eukaryota; kingdom Viridiplantae; phylum Streptophyta; class Magnoliopsida; order Malpighiales; family Erythroxylaceae; genus Erythroxylum; species Erythroxylum ulei. The sequence goes on along the minus strand of JANITX010000212.1, from coordinate 65,755,579 downwards.
TTAGGTTTATTTTTTTTTAAATTTCAATTTAATCCTAAAAATTTGAAAAAATACAATTAAGTTCGATAATAAATTCAGTACTAAATACATGGGTACTCTACCATTTTTTTTGGTCGGTACAGTATTGATCGATAGCCGTAAGGTGCATTTGTAGTAAGTATCAAAGAAAAGACAACTAGAAGTTTTAGATGAAAGGATGACCCACGGGCTTGGGGCATCAAGACGCAAATTAATTTATTTAATATATAAATTTTATTAATTCTTGACTAATGTAATTGTACATGTAAAAAAAGTTTATCACCAATGTTCTTTATTATTATTTTAAATAAAAAAAGTAAAAGATCCTCACAAAAATATTTTATAATATATTAAATTAATAAAATGACAATAATATTTTTTTTAGTATAAATGTTTTTAGTATAAAATTTATTACGTACGAGTCCTAGTAGAACAACTGACATACAAAGTTAAAGCTCTTAAGTTAAAAAGAGAACAGAACCAAACCACGCGCTCTTATATCACGTGTGTATAACTTCATATGTAAGTTACCTCTGATTAACTACTCTTGACTTGGTCCACTGGGATCCACTAACTCGCACCCAAATCCAACGGCGTACAAATCTCGCCAGCATCATGATCATGATCATCGTCTAGGTTTTTATTATTCTCTTCTATATCCTCCCACAAGCGCCACTACCGACCTCCTTGTTTTCAAGTGCAGTCTCTCTCTGCCCCTTACCTACCCCTTTCTCTCTCCGTCTCTGACGTAGCTCACGCGCCGCCCTTTTGCCACCGGCGGCCAAAATTAGTTTATATTATTCCACCTTCCCTCTCCTCTCTTATCAGAAAACAGGAAAAAAAAAGAAAATTAAGAATTAGAGAAGGAAGATAAAGCACTCAAATTTTTACGTATATCCTAGGCCTTTCATCGAACACTTTCTGTGGGTATCATTTTCCGTTGTTGGTTGTGTTAGGATTTCTGGGTGGAGCCTAACTTTGTTAATAATACGAGGAGAGGGAAGATAATATAGAAAAAATTAAAAAAGTTCGTGGCTTTTGGGGAAAAGAATATTATGGCACAGGTTCAAGTACCGGCTCAGGCTCAGGGCGTGAACGGCGGAGCCGCCAACCCGCAGTTTGTTACGACGTCGCTCTACGTCGGCGATCTGGACGTGAACGTTAACGATTCGCAGCTGTACGACGTATTTAACCAGGTGGCGCAGGTAGTCTCCGTTAGGGTTTGCAGAGACTTGACGACTCGTAGATCGCTTGGTTACGGATACGTTAACTACAGCAATCCTCAGGATGGTAAGGTTATAGTTTGTGTTAAAGTTTAGACCTTTTTGGCTTCTGGGTAACTGTTAAACCTGTATTCATTATTCTGTTGGACAAATTGTGTTAATTTGGAATAACACATTAAAAAATGTAGAAGCAACTAGTCTGGTGGATTACATAAAGTAGTGGATTATGTTGTTTGATTAGTGGGTTTAATTGTTTAAACACTGATATTTATTGTTAATTTTGGTGATAAACTGTGAGGTTGTCTGGGAGTTACAATTTTGTGAAAGAGCGACAACGCCTCAAGCTCGGATTATACTGGTTCCACAATTTTGTATTCTTTGACGATTTTATACAGTGGGTGAGGGAAGTGATGTAGGGAGTATCAATTTGAATCGTTTTTTGGCTGCAAACATGTTCAGCACATTAGGTCTAAACTAATGTCAACTGGGAAACCTTGTTCTTGAAACCCTCGATCTTCTTCTGAAATTCAACCTTTAGTTAAATTATTATTTCATGAATGTGGAAACTGGCAACCCACTGATTGTAATTGTTGCATGTTATCCTGGTTAAACAGTAGGTTATTTAATGCTATGGATATTATGCTGCTGGTTGGTTGACACGTTTAGGTTATCTTTTACCAGTTTCCTTACTTGCTTCATAATCAATGTAATCATAATTGGTTGTGAATTTCCAGTGTCTGAAATTTAGAAAGATTTGCCAAAGCTAGAATATTTTTTCCTAGAATTGATTTATTATTAAGTTGTGATCATAAGAAATTGAAATTGAAAGATTTGCTGGTTGATCAATTTGGTGGATGAGCAATGTATACGCTCTGCGCCCATCAATTATTTTCAGCATCATAATTGTGTTTTTGTTTTTTGGTAATGTTGCCCCTTTCTTCACTAATGTCTGTCTCTGTATCTCCTATCCTTTCTTGCATCTGTTGACAGCTGCAAGGGCATTGGATGTGCTTAATTTCACTCCTCTTAATGGGAGGCCCATAAGGATCATGTATTCACATCGTGACCCAAGTCTTCGCAAGAGTGGTGCTGGAAATATATTTATTAAGGTAGCCATTTTTGCTATTGGGGGCTTTTGTAGTGGCATTACATTTATGTATTTTAAGTTTCCGTGCCTTCATATCTCTAACTTGGATATTTGTCAAATATGACAGAATCTAGATAAGGCTATTGACCACAAAGCATTACATGATACTTTTTCGGCTTTTGGGAATATACTATCTTGCAAAGTAGCTACAGACTCTTCTGGCCAATCAAAGGGCTATGGATTTGTACAGTTTGAAACTGAAGAAGCAGCTCAGAAAGCCATTGAGAAATTGAATGGTATGCTGCTAAATGATAAGCAAGTTTATGTGGGACCGTTCCTTCGCAAGCAGGAAAGAGAAACTGCCATTGACAAGACAAAATTCAATAATGTATTCATAAAGAATCTCTCGGAAGCAACCACTGAAGATGACTTGAAGAAAACTTTTGGTGAATTTGGAACAATAACCAGTGCTGTTGTGATGAGGGATGTAGATGGAAGATCCAAGTGCTTTGGATTTGTCAACTTCGAGAATGCCGATGATGCTGCTAGAGCTGTTGAGGCTCTTAATGGAAAGAAATCTGATGATAAAGAGTGGTATGTTGGAAAAGCCCAGAAGAAATCTGAAAGGGAAGTTGAACTAAAACTCAAATTTGAGCAGAGTATGAAGGAGGCAGCTGACAAATTTCAAGGGGCAAACTTGTACATTAAAAATCTAGATGATAGCATAGGTGACGATAAGCTTAAGGAGCTGTTTTCTCCTTTTGGTACAATCACATCCTGCAAGGTAATTAGCATCATCTTTTGAATAGTGAGCACCTAACATCATCAGCCTTGGAGATTCTACTGCATAGGACTTATAAACATGTTTTTCTGGTGATTAGGTGATGCGTGACCCTAATGGGATAAGTAGAGGTTCTGGGTTTGTTGCATTCTCAACCCCCGAAGAGGCATCTAGAGCTGTAAGTTGACATTATGGGATTTCAAATATGCATATGGAGAGCATTCTTTGTCCTTAAGTTAACATGTTTGTGATTGTTTTGACAGGTTTTGGAGATGAATGGCAAAATGATTGTTAGCAAACCTTTGTATGTTGCACCTGCACAACGAAAGGAAGATAGAAGAGCCAGGCTGCAGGTATCTCCATCCCAATAGGTTATAAACCATGTAACAAATCTTTGTTTAGGCATTTCCTTTTTTTTTTAATAATTTGCAACAAGGTACTTGTACTCCAAACCATAGACAAGAGAGGTTTAACTTGCTTCCTTCCTCCTATCCTATGTCTCCCGCTCTCTCCACATCAAGTTGACACACCCTTGTTAGGTTCTTGTACGTATTTTCTCAAGATGTCATGTAGTTGCCTTTTCTGTTTTTGTATTAAGTGGTGCTCCATATATCTTTTCTTCCTATACAGACTAAATTTTCATAATAATTAGTGCTTATATATCTTTTCTTCTTATACAGGCTCAATTTTCTCAAATGCGGCCAGTTGCAATGGGGCCTTCAGTAGCTCCTCGGATGCCAATTTACCCCCCTGGTGGTCCAGGGTTAGGACAGCAAATATTCTATGGACAAGCGCCACCTGCTATGATTCCTCCCCAGGTAACTCTTTATTGAACAAATTTTTATCTTTGGTATGTATTTATCACGTAGTTTTCTTTTGAGTACCTCACATTAACCACATCATAAGTGCAAACTTGTAACTAAAATACCTAATGAATCAACCATTTTTAGCCTGGATTTGGGTATCAACAGCAGCTTGTACCTGGTATGAGGCCTGGTGGGGCTCCTATGCCAAACTTCTTTGTGCCAATGGTCCAGCAGGGACAGCAGGGGCCACGTCCTGGTGGCCGTCGGGCAGGAGCTGCTCAGCAATCTCAGCAGCCAATCCCAATAATGCAACAGCAGGTTGGGAGTATCCCTTTAATTCAAATTTTTTATGATTCTATTTCTATAATCATGATATCGTTACCTAATTACTTGGTCAAATGTCAGATGCTTCCAAGAGGACGTGTTTATCGCTATCCTCCTGGACGTGGCTTGCCTGATGTTCCAATGACTGGTGTTGCTGGTGGCATGCCTGTTCCATATGATATGGCTGGTATGCCGATGCGTGATACAGCATTGTCTCAACCTGTTCCGATAGGAGCTTTGGCTTCTGCTCTTGCAAATGCTACTCCAGATCAACAGAGAACGGTAGGCTTTAACTTTGTTATATATTTTTAGTTTTCAGGTAGATTTATATGTTTTGTCTGTTTGAATATGTGTGCATCTGCAGTCTTGTCATATTCATTAAATTGAAATCTAAAATTTAACTTGTGGTTGTAATTGTAGATGCTGGGTGAGAATCTTTACCCTCTAGTAGAACAGGTGGAACCTGATGCGGCAGCTAAGGTAACTGGCATGCTTCTGGAGATGGATCAGACTGAGGTTTTGCACCTACTGGAGTCACCAGAAGCTCTCAGAGCAAAGGTTGCAGAGGCAATGGAGGTTCTGAGGAGTGTTCAGCAGCAGCAGGCTGGTAGCACAGCTGATCAATTGGCATCCCTGTCATTGAATGACAACCTTGTTACTTAGGTTGGGATGAGCAGAGTATTTAAGATACAGGGTTTTTAACCATTTCGGATGCGGCTTCTATACTTTAGATTTGATTTGGTAGCTACGTGTTTTTGGTTGATTGTGATTGTTCAAAGTTAAGTTTGGAGAAACTTAAATGCTTAGATTTTGTTATGGTGAATGTAGATTAATGTCGTCGTTTCAAGTTGATGGTGGGTACGATGTTAAAAAAAATTTAACAAATGACCAGATTTTTATGCGTGCCCAACTAAATTTAGTATCAAAATTTAAGGATGCAGGGAAATGTGCAACACTAATGTTACGCATTGCATGTTTCAGGAGTTTGTATACGTAACAAGGCCTTTATTTAGACTTGAAGTGAAGGACTCGGATGATTAATACCCAAAAAATACAATATTCGTGGAGTAGCAACCCTAAGTTGGGTTGGGTGCCAGAAACAAAGCAAATTAGCTACAGCATTTGTGATGAGTCATGGTTTTTTTAAGTGTAGATGGCAAGAACAACCGAGTATGGGTGACTAGTCTTTTTATTGCCCATCTTCCTATATAGTATGCACAAGATAACGAAAAACTACAACTAGAATCACGATTATGAAAACCTTTCAATGGTACAACCTACTGATAAGTTGATGCCTAGGCATCCTTCACTTGGCAAGGACCTCAATAATGATTAAAGCCGTCCTAAAACATTCAAGCATCCTGACGGTTTGCATGCCTCAACCTTATCCCAACATCAGCTTCCCCATCATGTCGAATAAAACCAGTTGAATTATGTGTATCAAAGGAAGTTGCAGCCTCAGTTTGCTTCTGTTCAGCATCTTCTCCGAAGTTATGAAGCCTGCGACCGATGAGATAACGGTCATCGCGTATTGAGTTGTGAAGGTTGGTGAACCAGACATGAAATCTTTTGGCACAGAAGCATATCATGCTGAAGCAAAGGCACCCCAGCCATGCGAATCGATATACAGCAGAATTCACGACTAGTGGGTATCCAAAAACAGGAAATACTCCTCTTGCTAAGACGTAGGGCACACACAGCGCTGTTAACAGTTTTACTATAATTGGGAAAACAATCTCCCGCAGTACCCAAAGGCCTTGCAGCCTTGAGAAACCATCTTCTCGCACCCTCTCAAATTTTATTCGCCAACTTTCATCAACCAATGGCATCATATGATCCAGCATAGCCTGTCCACAAGCAGTAAGATCAAGAAAGAAAATCTTTTCCTTCCCATAAATGATTAAGCTTTACCTCTTGTAAGTCTCATTATTACCCTCAATCTCTATCAACCAGTATTTCAATATCCAATACAAAGCCAAAATAATTCACAAACGTATTTCTTGATCATTTCCAGGTCTTAACATGCTTCATACCATTGCAAACGACCCCTGTTAGTTCATGCATAACTACAGCCTAAATACAGAAATATGGTAAATTCTTTTTCAATAAACTTTATGGAATGTTATAAAGACCGCAGATAAACAAATCAAAGATTCAGTCTGTAGTTCCATTTCTTGCTGTAGGGAGCTCTATTTTGTCAAATGCATTAATAAACCATAGCTGCTAGTTTGGTTGAAGCTCAAAATTTTCAGGTGTGATTATATTTGAGATACCTTTGTTTCATACAAGGGCATAGAGCAGGAAGATATGCATATTGTTTGAGAACTCACCAGTCTAGTCCATATCTTAAGAAAGATAAATCCCAAGGCCCAGTCCTGATACAGAAGGAAAACTGGGCTTTCATCCACAGGCACCCGCATTGGCACAATCACCAAAAGCTCAAAGAGCAGCCCAATCAATACTGGAATGACAAAAATCTGGAAAGAAAAAGGTTCAAATAATTACTTAAAAGGGTATTCAGTGGAAAGGACAGTTTATCAAATAGAGATCTGACAAATAGAATGAGATAGGGACTCTACCCATATTGACAACAGTGCAGAGCTCTTTAGAACAATTCCACACCACTTCCAGATTTGGGCAAGCAGAACTGCTGCCCTCTTCGTTCTGATATGTTCAATAGAATATCTAGCTCCAGCTAAAGTGGTCCAAATGACATAGCTTCCAATAATAAAAGCATATAGATCTAACAAAGAAAAAGACAATCAGCAATCTCACACAATCAAGAAGTGTGTTCTATCTCTACAAAATTATACAAACTGTCTTACCATTGCACTTAACGCCATGAGTTATTGGAAGAAGAGGAATACCATTGAAAAGAGCACGCCCAAGGGATATGGGTACAACTATCAAGGCAGAGTTGAAGACAAGAAGAGTCATCCAAGCTATTATCAACAAGAGGACAATGCGAAGAACAAAGCTGTACCTGCTAAAATACAATTTTAACATTATTTGCGGCAATCATATTTTGACTGTAAACCTTAAAACAATGCTGAAGTGGAAAAGGAATAACATGCAATCTTTGCAAATAATGAAAACACTGACTGGATTTATTATTTCAAAACATACTCCGAGTCTGACTGTTCATCAGTATCATACTGCTCTGAAGCATTAGAACCTCCAGCTGTGAGAAAATCTATGTTAGGATTATCACCGGTAGCAAGTGCTACTAGGTCCCTATCTTGTCCACCATGTTGTACAGCTGGTGGTATGTCCTGCCTTCCTGGCTCCCCATTAGTGATGTCCTGGCCACCATTGTCCTCAGGTCTAGGAAGTAAGAAATCAGTTAAACCAAGTCCCCATCCAACTGCTGTAAACCAGTAGCGAAGAAGGGACTTGATTGTGGTCCGCAGCTTGAAATGCTCAATGGCAAATGGAATGCAGATTTGGAAAAGAAGCATGTCAGCTGGAATTTCTGTGAATGGATCAGATACCCTGAAAGAAAAAGCAACCATGCATGTTCACAAACTATGACAATAAATGATCTCATTAAGACCAGATGGCAAAAAATAGTGAGTGAAACCAAGCTTACGAGATGTCCAATGGGAAAATTAAGGGTGCCATTCGCATAGCAAGTTTGACAGGTAAGAATACCAGCATCACAATTAAGCTTCCATAAACTGCAACAGATAGTAGAACCCTGCGGGCATGCTTGTGCACAGGATCATCAATTAAATCACGGAATGGATTGTAGTTAGGATCAGCTGGATCTCGAAGAAAATACAGAACTCCATTACGGAGGACCTACAAGCAGTAGAGAGATTGTCAAACTAGTAGAATCAAAGAATGTATAGATTCTATGAACACCATGGCCAAGGAGTTTAAGGATAGTACCCCACGAAGTAGGCTGACAAAGATGCTTATTTGTAGCATATAAACAATTCCAACAACCCAATGAACCAATGAGCTGGCTAAAGGAGAGATTGAGAAGAACTGAACTCTTTGCGCCATAGTTTTTCCAAACATCAGGATGGTACAAACGTCCAGCCACCATCCACACATTAAAGGGAACACCCCAAGTTCAATCACCAGAAGGAAGGCAACCTTAATCATAGTCATCAAATGCCTCATTGCTGCCAAGAACTGCCTCAACAAAGATGGAACTGTCTCTGCTATAGAAGCAATACCATAAAACCTTCCCATGGTCAAAGGCTCACCTCTAGTGTATCGAATCAAAGCAACAATTCCAAGGTAGAAGAAGACTAGGGAGAATATGAACATATATCCAATAGCAAGAGTTGCAACATCAGAAAGTCGTGATGTGCCAATACTTGCTACATTTAAGAGATCTGTAGCAAGCGTAGAGCTTATATTGCTTGAGGCCTCGTGCGTTCCACTTGCATTTACTTTTAAAACATCCACAACCTGGCCTAGTAGTCCATCCTGTCCTTCAGACGTTAAATTTGTGACAGCAGTTAGGGAATTTTTCAATGTGATGTTTGCTAAGGAAAGGGCAGTATCTGTAAGTGGCATAACAGTTGACAGCACAGGACCACTTGCAGAAAAGAAAAGCCAAGATATATAATATAGTATAATCCGCCCTAGAGAAAATGGTACAAAGATCACAACACCAAGGAATATCATGTTGCTTGCCAGAACCTGCAAAGCAAGAAAACCATGATTGATAAGAACTCCCCAATAGAATAAAATGGATTTCTGAATTGTTTAAACTATCATCTTATTTCCTCAAAACATTTTATGAAATTTGATATAGATGTGCAATCACTTAAAAGTACATAAAAGAACCAAGATATAATATTCATATAAATATGAAAAATAAGTAACGCAAATACATGCAAAATAAACAGGAAATGACAATTTCAGACACCAACAAAATAGACATATTCATGGTTATGCAGAAGGCAACAACAAAAAAATCAAAAGAACAAATTGTACTTACAGTAAATGCATTTTCGACCAAATGGAAAACAGGACCCTGCATGCCAACAAGCTCATCAAAGGGCACATCCTCTGCACCATCAGCATCATCTAAACCATCAAACATCTGTTCAACATGAGCTTCAAGACGAGCTGCCTGCATCTCCCACCGTGCAGCAACATTTTCTGCATTCCTTCGGATGATTTGACCAGCTCCAGCCATTCCTTGTGCTCCCATAGCATCATCAGCATTTGCTTCGCCAGCAAAATTCCTATTGCCTTGTGCTGGCAATCGTCTTGCAGCATGGGCACCATTTCTGTCTCCTTCATCTTCTCTCTCAGCATCTGGTCCTCCAAGCTCTCTCAAGTGTCTAAAGTAATCTCTCAGAGAAGTTGCACCAAGAAAAATGAAAACAATGCTTGCCGAGAGTAGGAACCCATGCAGACAATCAGTGAGGATAACTGTAGTAGAGATGTGACTTAAGAATAACCTATGAGCCTCGCCAAAACTCCTTATGAAAGCCAGACGCCATATCCAAAATGTTATAAATGGTATAATAAGGAGCCAAACAGAGAGCACAAAACTCAGGCGCAAAAAGAATTGCAGAACATGGCAAGCCTTCATTGCCATCCCCACTACAAACTCCTGAAAAGGAAGTCTTGTAGGGGCATTCTCAGCATAAACAGGTGAGAAAGAAAACGCATGTTTGCAGACCTGTAAAGCATTTAAAACTAAATCAAGCAAGTTCCAGCGCAAATAGGTTTTGTTATTGTGCTTTATCCAGTGAAGTTAAAAAGGGAACGCATGACAACTTTTATGATTGTATCCTAAAACGATTCATTCCTAAACTATGATCTTTATACTTCAATTTTCAGTGAGCCGAACATATCCAGAGCATGTTTATTGTTGCCACATGCAAATTGCACAAGTTTTGAATAGGTCTTCATGAATAAAAAATTAGATGAAACTCCACTAAACATCCTCTACCAAACACTCAAATATAAGCCAAAGTACATGTAAAAGAAACGCAAAATCCTCACAAATTTTTTGTGACAGATTGACATCAAACCACAATTTAATTTGCTAAGATAATAACAGAAACGCAAATTGAAAAAAAAGAAAGAAAGAGAGCGAATTGAAATCTCTTCAAATCCTAAATCAAATAATATAACCAGCGAGACCTCGCATTGACGAGCGTTGCTGTGAGTAAGCCACTGGAGGAGGCAATCTTGATGAACAAACTTGATACTCCCGCTACAAGCACATGGATACCTCAACGGATTCTCGTCTTCCCCCGGATTCCGGCAGATCCTGCACACGTCCTCCTCCTCCTCGTCGTCTTCGTCGTACCTCGCTCCTCTACTCTCCTCCTCCTCAATCGAATCGCGGTTCAACAACGCAGCAGAACAAGAAGCAGAAGGCGAAGACAGCGAATTCAATCCGTCGGCGTTATCTCCGTGGTGGTCGGAGGCGATCTCCATCGGAGAAAGGCGAGTTGGGGCGGGTTGACCCGGTGGGTTAGGTCTGTGAGGCGAGCGTTTGGGATTGGGGGAAAAAAATTAATCGAAAAGGAAACGAAGAGAGAGAGGGGTAAGGAGTAGGGGCATTTGTGGAATTTGGGATGAGTGGTTTCGTTTCTACTTCCTAATAATATTATTATAGATTTGAGGTCAAAAGTAGCATTGACCTTTCTTCAACTTTTTGTCAACACGTTCCGTCCATGTGTAATGTATCATTACCCATTTGGTGCAAAGTTTTATTGGGAAGGGTAAAAGTTTTTCTTTGCAAAATTTAAAGAAAAAGGAAAAGGTCGAAGAACAAATCCCAAGCGCATGCGGTGGTAAGAATTTAAACGTTGCTTCAAAGGTGAAGCTTTGGCTAGTAAAAGAAATAAACAAAGTCATATCCCTGACTCAGTGCGTGCTGTTCACTAATATAAGTCTATATTTGGTTCCGTTGATGACTCTTACCATCTCTTTTTTCCTGCTTCTGGGGTCGTTACTGGACCTCTCCGTCACTTTCATGCACATATAATTAGTAGCCTAAGGTAAGTTGTCGGTGGCATCCTATGCAAAACTGTCCTAACAGTTCCTTTCTCTTGTTACATAAAGCTAAGTTGGTGAGTTTTTGTGTATCATCACTTCACTGTCACCACCTCACTTCATCAATCAAGGCCCTTGCTTGGTGCCTTTGTTCTAGGAGAGTATCTACATACGTGTCCGATTCTCTTTCTCTTAAAGTTAAACCTGTTGGCATCATTGATGTTGCAGGATCCACGTCGTTGTTAATGATCTTCGTGTCCAGGTAAGAGCTGTACATACTCACCACCCCATACACATATCCTCTCTTTCTAGCTAGGATTTTCATGCGTGTTATCTGCATTTCCTTGTGTATGAGGCCATGATGCTTGTTGATTTTTCTCTGAGTTTATGGTTGTGGCTGATTCTTGGTGGTCTTTTTGCTGTGTCATCTACAGTAGCTCCTTCTTTCCGTGATGGTTTAGCATCTTAGTTTGAAATCATCTTGACTGCTAGCTATCAGCTTCAACTGTTGCTCATGAATACTCACCATGTAGTTCGTCATAAATGATTTGGCCTTATGTGGACAATACTCCATCTTGAAGTTGAATATCAGGGTCGGGAATTTGTCAATATTTGATTGACTATGAGTGATAGTTTCTGATTATCTTCTTCTGATTTGTCTTTCTTTCCCTAGATAGTCTAGTACAGTTCTAACTTTCCTTTCATCTCCACTGTTGAATTGCTATGACTGCACTTTTTTGGTTCCTTACTCTCTCTTTGTCTCTGTCCGGGTAGTTGTATTCTTCAGCTAACAGAAGAGATGACTTTCCCAGCTTTTGTTTATTCCTTCCCACCTGATCCCTATTGCCGTCGTGTTCCATCAAGTGATTGATAGGTGTTGAGTGCCTTGAAGTCAAGAATATTTAATGAAAAACATTGATGTTCAACAGGAATTTGATAGTACAAGGTAAGCTCTAATCATATACTGCTAGTTTAATTTTTGCTAATGTCGTTTATACTTCTGCAAGATTAGTGCTTCACTGATCGCTTGCAGCTTTCATTTTTTTGTATCGCGAGAAGTTGAAGTATGGATAATAGGACATGGCTTTGGAGGAAGAAACCCTCGGAGAAGACGATAGTCACAACGAGCAAATTTGGCATACCTGTGAAAGGAATTGATGAAGAGGTAAGGGAGGCTTCTCTTTTGCATCCCAACAAGCTCCTCCGAAAAGAATTGCAGTCGATGATGAGATCCTTTATCCTTGTTTCATACTGTAGGGATCAATGCTTCCGGGGGGATGTGAAGTTGGGCCAACTAGACATGTGAGGAATCTCAATGAGAAGTTAGCTTCAGTGCTCCTTGATAGTCATGCCAAAGCTGATCCTCTGACAAGGCATGATTTAATATCAAAAGAAGCCATTGCAGGTAATTCACTCGTGACCTTCGAACATTTTTAACATGCAATTCATTTTGTTACTCCCTTTTAGAGTGATCATGTTCCTTCTGGCTAATTACTTCCTTATAGGCGAGGGAAAATCAGAAGAGGAAGTTCTTAGTGTTAACAAGGAAGAGGACGAACAGGGTATAGCTGCAAATGAAAGATCAACTTATTCTGACACTGCATTCAAGCATTGCATGCTGCAGGTTACCTCTCTTCATGAAGAACAGTACCCAAAGATGCAAGATGCTCTCTTAAGGGCATCAAGCGAATTTCAGAAGGTACAGAGAAAACTAGAGGACAGATTGATGGAGATGAGCAAAAATCTTGCCAATTTAGCTATTGAAAACACTAATCTAAGCAACGCACTCTTGGTAAAAGAGAACTTGGTAGAAGAGCTACGTAGGCGTGCAACTCAAACAGTAGCAGAATTCAACGCTTTAATGGCTAGATTAGATTCTACTGAAAAGGAGAATGTTTTTCTGAAGTACGAGTTTCGCATGCTAGAGAAGGAGCTTCAGGTTCGTAATGAGAAGCTTGAATATACCCGTCAGCTTGCTGATGCATCGCACAGCCAACAATTGGAGAGTGTGAAGAAATTGGCAAAACTGGAAGCAGAATGCCAGAGACTGCGCGCTTTGATGCAGAAGAGATTGCCAGGTCTCGCTGCAACAGAAAAGATCAAGAGTGAAATTGAAATGCACGGACGGGACCCGGTGAATTTTAAAAGGAAGCCAAATCCTACAAAAGATTTGATTCTTATGGAAACGGCAATGGAAAGATTTTCTGAAACTCCTGTCCAGAAAACAGATTGCCTGATTGAGAGGTTACGTGGTATGGAACAAGAAAATAGAACTCTAAGAGAAATAGTAACCAAAAAAAATGCTGAACTTCAATCTTCGAGGATCATGTTTTCCCGAGCAGCTTCAAGGTTATCACAAGTTGAAGCTAAGCTTCTGGACGTTTCTGGTGGTCAGAGATCTCTGGAATTGACTCAGGGTGATCAATTATCCCAGGAACTGTATCCAATGCCAGGTCTAGATGTGTGCAGTTCTTATAGGGTTAGCTCCTCAAATTCATGGGCTGATGCGCTAATATCGGAATTGGAGATTTTCAGAGATAGGAAACCTAAGAGTCCATCTGAAAGCGGAGTCATTGAGTTTCCGGACATGAATTTAATGCATGATTTTGCTGAAATGGAGAAACTAGTTGTAGTTTCTGTGGAAGCACCTCCTGACGATGATAACCATCCTTCGTCAGCTGGTAAGGAACTAGTTCCAGCGGAGCTAAGTGATTTTGGCTGTGGCAAAGATAATCAGGAAATCCACTCAAAAGATATTCCTAATGGCAAACCTTTTGACTGGATTCAGGATGTTTTAAATGCAATGCTTAAAGAGCAGCGCAGTTCAAAACGAAGTCTCATTGAGCTTCTTGAGGACATTAAAATTGCATTGGGTTATGTACATTATGCAAATGTCCTGGAAGATGACGCCACTCGGACGTCAAGGCATCATACAGAATCTACTCTTAAAACTCATATCCCTTTGAAGTCCCTGACAAACTGTTCATCGAACCAAGCTTCCAATAGTGCCAACACTGCAATGAAAACAAGTCGGCCATGTGGTCCATCCAGTCTGAGTAAGTCAATCTGCAGCATTGTTCAGCTCGTTGAAAAACTGGTACTAAATTCTTCAGCCATCGATTATTCTAATTCCACTCCATCAGCAGCAGCTTCAGACTACTTTGTCCATGTTTTCCAATGGAGAAGTTGTGAACTTAATGCTGTTCTACAGCGATTTGTTGACATCTGCAAGGGCCTGTTGGATGGAAAAGTGGGCCTTGAAGATTTTGCCGAGGAGTTGTTACTTACGTTAGACTGGACCATGAACAACGTTGTAACCCCGCAAGATGCTTCAAATGCAAGGGATAAGATCAGTAAGTACTTTGATTGGGATTCACCAGAAACTGAAAACCAAGTTGGAGTTACACCTGTGCAATCAAAACCAATTTGTCTATCCAAAGAGCAGCCATCCTGGTTGCGCTTAATAACTTCTCCACGTGATCATACCACATCCCAAACAGAGTGTGCAAAGTCTTTTCTGCAAGATGAAAACAAGAGACTGAAAGAAGATCTAAAACACATGGAATCTGCTAAAAGAGATGTAGAAGACAGGCTACAGTCTGCGACCAATAAAACTGAGGTGTTGAATAAACAACGTGAGGAATCAGAAAGAAGCCTCCAAAACCTAAAAGCAGAAGTTGTGACTCTCAAAGAATCCAAGGGACTAATTGAGGATCAATTTGAAAATCAAAAGTCAATCAATGAAGATCTTGACACGCAGCTTACAGTTGCCAAAGCAAAGTTGAATGAGGTCTTACAGAAGTTGTCATCACTTGAAGTAGAATTGGAGGATAAGAACAACTGTTGTGAAGACCTAGAAGCAACGTGTCTTGATCTTCAACTCCAGGTGGAAAGGTAATGGTTGTCATCTTCTTGTCTCCTAAGTAATCTATGATGAATACTACTTGATAGAAATGACTTCGGTGATGTTTCTGTAACATTTCAGTGTTGCAAAGATGGAAACTCTAAGCCGTGATGAGCAAGGAACGCAACCACACAATGTAAGTTCTTTTGAATATTACAATATTACCAGAATTATATAATTATATTCTGAATGGCAAAATGCATGGAAATTTACAGGGTTGGGAGATGACATCAGCCTCTATAAAATTGGCAGAATGCCAAGAAACCATCCTTAACCTTGGAAAGCAGCTCAGGGCACTAGCTTCACCAAGGGAAGTAGCACTACTAGACAGGGTTTTCACGACCACTAATGCCACAAGCACCGCCATCAATACCAAAAACTTTATCAAGCGATTCTCCTTACGCGATCAAATGGTGGCTGAAGACAATGCTAAAGCGATTATTCTGAGATCTCCCACAGCAGATACACATACACAAAATCCATCTCATGCTATTAATGTGTTGGCATGTAAACCTGATAGTAGTCCAGCTGGAGCTCTGGCTATTGTTCCTACCAAAAAGCAGGGAGGAATTGGTATGCTGAGGAGGCTGCTGATGAGAAGGAAAAAACAAAGTGTTAAGAAGTCCCAACTGCCAATGGCCTAAAAGCCAAGATGGACTATTCCATTGCTGATACTGAACAAATGCTCAAAAGGGACGATCAAACCCCTCTCCCATGTTCTGATAGATCATCATATGTATTGGTGCATGATTTTCCTGACTTGATTCGAGAGAGTGATATAGCTTGGGCGTGATGCTTCTTTCTCTGTTCAGAAAGATATGTATAGGTTTTCTGGGTACTCCTTATCAAAGTAATTATAATTTCATTTGTCAATAGCAATACCAACCATATCTGATAATTGGTTTTGGTGTTAACTGCTAGACACTGGTTAGATCGAGTTTGTGATACTTAGTCTCATTCTATGGATAAATGAACGTATCTCGTGCTTTGCAGGCACCTACCACCAGCACAAGAGCATAAAATAGCTATACAGGAACTGTCCTTATATACTAGAGGCATGGGCAAAGTCATTTTCTTGTCGTGCCAATTTGCTTAGCAATATTTCACGATTAACTGAACAATTTCATGACAAAGGATTCTGATGCAGCGCTGAACAACATATTCTTGTTCCATACAACAAAAATATAGCTGTACTATTAATCTGGTGCTTAATTTCTGGTGGAGACTAGGAAGTCTAATGACATGCTTTCTTTGCTTGAGCTTTCCATCTTCAATTCAAGGTCTCCGGAAGCATATTTTTGGATATGATCTACCTCCGAACTATCATTGAATCACCTGATTATTTTACAGCTAACCTTTCAAATTAATTCATTTTCATCTTTCACTAGATGGATATGATCTATGTTTTTTCAACATATCGACCGTAAGGAGTACCATAAAATGAGCTTAGTTCAGTAAGAATAAAGCAAAAGCCATAGCAAGCGATTTAAGTACCAATAGCTGGTCAGTTTACTCCAATTTGTCATTGCTAGAAGGAAACTCTTATTCTGAATAAAGAAATGTTTAGCCAGTACATCAGGTAAAACAAGAAAACTAAGAGAACCTTTGTTCTTTCTTGTACATATAAAACTTACAAACTTTTACATTTCATCAACGGGACTGATGTCTGAACTGCTTTTGTCTTCAAAGGCATGCTTAAAAACAAATGAACGAAGTTGCAAGTATATTATATTCTTCATCCTAGTTCCTATTAATCTCTGTATAAAGCAAATCTCGCAATATCTTCAAATCCTGCCTCCATATAACATTCAGCAATGCGTTCCATAGCATCATCCCAGTTCCCTTCAACAGATGCCAAGTCCAACAAGAAAGCAGCTTCATCCAATGCTATCTGCAAGAGGAAGTAGTAAACAGACACCTGGGCTGCTTCCTTTCCTTTCTTCAAGTCTTCTTGTCTACCCTCTTCAGTTATCTTCTCCTTGATGTATTCAATTTGCTCATCCTCCCACTGAGCAATGCTAGCAACATCCTTATAACCAAGGTTACCACACCGTACAAGAGAAGTGAGGAAAAAGAAGTAGAATTGACATAAAGATTTTTAGAAGAACATTACAAACTGAGAATGTTGACATACTTGGTAAGCACAACCCAAAGTCCACCATGGTGATTTCAGAGCAACCCTTGCAGCATCTTTAGCTTCTGAAGTACGTCCAACTCTATAAAAAGCAATTAAAGACATTCACTTGAAGAGAAGGAAAGTGCAATTGGCTCAGGTCAGATGGAAGTACTCGGACAAGACTTTTACAAACTTCTGTAAAATTTCAGCATAGAACACAAAAGGCCGTCCAAATCCTGGAAATAAATCCTTCTTGGTGTAGAATTCTCCAGTAATCATTGCTGAAACCTTCACTCCGTAAGTGCACAAAGATTTTGTTAAGAACAAGAGGAAGTTGGGAAACGTGAGCACAAGCATTTCAAGAAAATACCAGAAGAAGACTTACAAGATCTTCTTCCTCAAAATGGCGCAGAACTTTACGTTCTATAATATCAGGGAAAAGACCAACCTTGGAAGGAACATTGAAATGTGATTATAAGTCAGGTAATTCCATGTTTTTCTTCTCTGACCCAATAAGAAATCATCTCCCTCTTTACCTTCTTTAGAAGATAGGCATCAAGTTTAGCAATCTGAGATTTTGCAAAATCGCCCTTAGTGTAAAGTTTCTTACCGACTTCTGATGAAGCATGGAAAAGTTCACCATTACTTTCATTGAAATTGCTGGCGTCCTCTTCTACCAGAATTCTATGAATATATTGATCTACCTGCATCCATGAGCAGCAAAACATAAGCCATTGTACAGGTAGATGCAAAATATTTTGGGAGAGCTCATGACATTTTCAGTACCAACTTAACTGCATAGTTTCATTTACATTTTCAGAGGTCTATTATGCACGTGTACCATGTTTTGAGATAAGAAAATTACATTCTTGGATAAAAGCCATATGCCATGCTTGCTAACTTCCACAACTGGCATCTCCATTCTATGTGATAAAGAAATTACGATAAGTTTGAGGCATAAGGTTGGTATAAACACACATACACATTAATAGCATAGTACTAAATATCTCACCCAGCTGGAGCAGTTGGCCACCTCAACAATGCAGTTACTGAACCTATTCCGGTCAAAATATGTAGTAGGATAAATTGAGAGTTGCAAAATAAGCTGTCTAATATACTATAGCACAGTCCATCAGTGATTGCTCATAGGTCATGAGAATCATTAGATGCACGAAGATGTTTATTGAACCTGATAAATTTTCTGCTAGAGGTACAACTAGTGGGATCAATCCTTGCTTGGATCCAGGAGAAATGATGGTTTCACCTGCCACCAAGCAAAAATATGGAAGTAGTCCATAACAACTTAAAAGGAACAGAAAAGAAAAACAAGGTGCAAATTGAATTGAAACACAAGATGTAGCGGAGATGCGAATGTTAGAAGTTTCTGGCTGTTAACTGTTAACTCAGCATGCAATTACAAATAGATTGGTAAGGACGGGCTGAAAAGTTATCACAATTTTGAAATGTTTAGAAACCATTTCATGAGTTGGAAATCTTCAGGATATGCTAGTGTAGTAACTTAAAGGAAATTAAGACCCCTCAGTTCTCATATTCTTTTAGCATTGAATGTGGACTGAACAGTATACTTTGTCAATCAAACTTAAGGAAGATGAATCTCCAGATACTGGGCTGGATAAAGCAAAAGAGATACATATGCAAGAAGCTGAGCTTGGCTCTCCACCATAACAGCTTGTTAGACTGTAAATATAACCTCAAAATTGAAGAGATGCAGTGCTCAAATATAACGTTTCCAATCTAATCGAAGGGTTGCCTACCTCTAGTTTCAAGCATTTTAAGCAAGCATGGAAGATGTTGAGGAGGTTGAGTCGCAGCCACATCCTTGATGAACGAAACGTGGGCTGTATTTCAGTTGAATGATTAATAAATGAGTATTCTTAACCACTTCATCAAAGAATTTTTCTCAAATTCACAATGAGGGAAGCAAGAGCTTTGGCAATTCCTTTACACATGTATACTTAGGATTTCAAAAACCATTCACCATCTAAATAATTTGCGTTTTGATCTCACTAAACAACCAGGTCCTCTTTAAACATGCGTACTTTCTTGGCTCAAAAACTCACGAGACCCAGAATCCAAATACAATTTGTTTCAATTAGAACCAACTAGAATTCGTTGTCCAAAAGACATGGGCTTATACTAGTCCCAGGTTAGAAATGGAAGAAGGAATATCCAGCAATGAAAAAGAAGTTGAGCAACTCGAAAGTAAAAGAAGAGACGTTCGGCAATGGGGATTTACCAGTATTGGAAAAAGATCGAACTCTAGCTCTGTCGTGGTTAAGAGGGAGAGTGATAGTCGAAGGAGCTCTGTGCACCACTCCTATAGCTCCCATATCTTCAGTAACAACACACGTACTGTTCTGTTTACAAAGTATAGAATACAAGGCCACAATTGACAATTCCCAGCAACTATGACCATTTCATTTTCTTTTTGAATAAAGATTATTAAAAAACATATGATACTGTCATGGCCTGCCTAAATTAGAAGTTGTAAATCATAAATGACTGTCACAGTCACAGGATTTGATATTAAAAATTTATGAGACTGCCTTCTTCAAGCGCAGAATACTACGAAGAAAAATTATGACGCTGATCACCAATCATTTTAGTATTATTTGGGAGGTTTGTTCCTTATCAAACCATAATTCTATCGATAGCTTAACCTCACAGGAACTCTGAACTATCACCACTCATTTTACATTAGTGGGGGCTGTAGCTTACGAGCTCAAACTCACCTTCTAGGGTTTGTTAAAGGAGTAGTGTACTAGAGAGGTGACCAGCTTGAGAAGTGGAGTACGTGGTCAACAAGAAGCAGTTATTATTTCATGCCCTTTGAATTGTAGCTCGATTGAGAAGAAAAGACATTTAATATTTATCTCAGAATTACTATCAAGAGATCGTAAGGTTCTCGCAGTTAATGAACCCTTTTATCATATTTCAAAATAGGTTACAAAGGCCAAAATTCCAGCAAACAATCTCCTCTTTGAAATTTACAAGTAAATTGGGTAATTTATAGCTCCTAAGTATAGGACCATAACACATCAAATTTAAAAACAATCAATAAGGAAAAAAAATTAAAGTTTAAAAGATCAATTATATTAAAATGTTATGAAATCGGTATATATTAAATAAGAAATAAAAATAAACAAAAATATAGTACCAAAATAAAATATTTTATTCCTATAAAATAGATAAACTTGTATTGAATCAAAATATCATTTTTCTAGCAGTTAAAACTTACAACTCTATATTTGCCATAAAACTATGTAAATTATCATTTTCTTTTTTATAGCGGGCGAAATTGACGTAAAATCTGTAGTTGAAGTAGTTTGGCTTATATGGACTATCCAAAGAAGGCACGTTGACCCAAGTTTAAGGGAAACCTTGTCATTTAATTTTCGTTTTCTTTAGGGTTGTTGTGTTATCTTATAAAGGGACATTTTGTTATTTTTAAGCGGCTACGAACAATTTGAAAAAGGAACTCTATTGGTAATTCTAGATTTTTTGTCTCTAGTGTGAGATGAGAGATTTCTTCGCAATTTTAAGCTTTATGCTGCATCAGGTGGTATCAGAGCCTATCACTTTCTTGATCGAATGGCAACTGAAGACGGTGTTTCTCGTATCGAAGAGCAGAGAGTTGGAGCCCCATTACCAAGGGACATAGCAAGGGCCTTAAAACAGAGATTGGATAGGATAGATCTCAAATTCCAAAGTACGTAATGACGTTTCGAAGAAATTACAGATCATCTCGATGCTCTAGTCTTAGATGCAGATAGGGTTGATGATAGACTTCATAGAGACAAAGAAGCTTGCGGTTAGGCTATCGGCAGACCTGTTGTGGATGACTTATACAAAGGGCAAGATTACTTAGATGATTATGAAGATGAGGAGTTTATAGAAGA
Organism: Erythroxylum ulei; assembly: GCA_027564395.1. Taxonomy (NCBI): domain Eukaryota; kingdom Viridiplantae; phylum Streptophyta; class Magnoliopsida; order Malpighiales; family Erythroxylaceae; genus Erythroxylum; species Erythroxylum ulei. The sequence continues at coordinate 65,734,422 of JANITX010000212.1, read as the reverse complement.
TTATGAGCCTTCGAGGGTTCATAGATATGGTGGCAAAGGAAATGGCAGAGGTCGCGACAGAGGTTGTAATGTTGGATGTGAGTATGCATATCATGATCCCAATGATTTCAGACTAAGAGTTAATATTCCTCCTTTTAAAATAGGCACAAACATTGAGAATTTCTTGGATTGGCTTGTGGAGGTTGATTGATTTTTCGATTATATGAACATCCTAGATCATTAGAAAGTGGGATTAGTAGCTTGTCGACTAAAGAGTGGGGCCTTTTTTTTGGTGCGACAGATTGTAGACTCGTAGAATTCATGAAGGGAAGGCACCTATTAGAACATAGGAAAGAATGAAACAATTGTTGAGGTGAGAATTTCTTCCCCCTGATTATGAACAAATCCTTTTCTAGCAATACCGAAGGTGTATTTAGGGCCAGAGATCAGTTCATGAATATACCTCATAATTTATGTGGCTAGCTGAACTCAAGGATTCGAGGGAGAATGAAGTTAGTAAGTTTCCAGGTATTTAAATGGGTTGAGACCAGTAATTAGAGATAATATTAGAGTGCAACTTGTGCAGACTATGATAAAGGCTAAAAATTTAGCATTAAAGGCATAGTTGATGTTGCAAGAGAAATAAAGTAAGTTTGATTTGTCTTGGCAGAATTAATGGGGGGACTTAAGTAGATCAACGATAGAAAGGGATAATCAAAACAAACCCACGCAATACACTCGTTGTGTTGTATATAGTTACGATAAGGCAACGGGAAAACAGAAGTGAGGGGATGATAGAGAGATAAAGAAGGTTGCCAACCTTTACTGATGACTAGTAAATGCTATAGGTGTAATGTAGCATCATGTCTCTCAAATGATTGAGATATTTAAAGAGTTAGACTAATGAGTTATATGAGTGTCAGCATGTAGAGTGAAATTGATACAATTGTGACATGATTATTATAAGTATATTCAAAGGCATGATATGAGCGTACACACATGAATTGTGAATTAGACAAATGGCACTCAATTGACATGTCCCGGGGTATGAAAAATGTTAAGTGAAAATGATGAGAATTGTGATTTGGTATGTCTTGAATTTTGGTATGATTGGATTTCGATTAGTGAATTGGAATTAATTGTGATTAATTGAGAGATTGATGAAATAAAATGTACATTTATACTAGGACAAATTTTAAGTGGTAGGATAAATTGATACATGAAAAATTTGGATGATTAAGCCTTAAATTGAGTGACATTTGGCATAGTTAAATGTGTGACAAATGGAATAGTAATTAAATGACAATTGGACCACTTATTATGTGACATGTGGATTGATTTAGTAGGGGATAAATGGAAGCATCTTGAGTGGATTAGTGGCAACATCTTGATTAGGCAAATGTAAGACATGTCTTAGGACAAGTGTTACACTTTAATGGTGACACCTAGCAAGTTGATGGAGTAAACTTCAGCAGCAATGTTTCTGCTGATTCCCTCACTTTTTTCCACTGAAATTGCTTCCAATTTCCTCTGTATTTTGCCTGAACTCTAACCAAATTTCTGCACCAAAACCTGCTTTTTACCTTACACAAAATAGCTAAGAAAACTAGCTGAAAGTGGTCTTCATATTGTTGTCCACAATTTGTTTTCACCTAGAGTTTGTGATTGATCTTGCATGACTGGAGACTTGGTTTAATCTGAAGTTTTGTGTTCAATTGGAAATCTCATAGGTAAGTAACAATATGAGCTTTAAGGCATGTTAAATGATATGAGAATAATGTTTGAATTGGACTGAAATGCATGTGATATTAGTGAAGAAGAATTGCTGGAATATGTTAGTTATAGTGTTTTCTCTGAACATCCTTTGTTCTTTTTGTTATAACTTCTTCTCTTCACATCCAAATGACATGAGACTTGAACCAATAGACTCATAACACATTTTTCTTCATCTCCAGCAAATTTATGAACATATGAATCCATTCGGAAAAGATTGAATGATAAATTTAGGATGAAAATGGTGAGTGTGCTGGAATATTGTTAACTGGAATGATGTCACTGATCATTCTTCCGTATTTTGATTATATCTTGATCTGTAGATTTCCAAATGAGATAATTCTTGATTTAAATTGAACTAGAGACATTTGGCTACAATTGTTAAGAAGAAATTGAATTTGAATTTTGTCCTTAAGGGTCTTGAAATTTAGCTTGAAATTGAGTCTTGGCTTAGGCTGTAGCGCCCCCTTATCGCATGGGGCGCACTGGGGCATCCGGAGGTCATTTTGGTACATATCCTACAATAAGGGCAAGCTACGATTGATCACTACATTCACTTCACATGGCATGGTATCATAATTCACTTATAAAGCATCATAAGAAAAACCACAATATTTTAAAACCAACTTTTTCCTTATTTCATTTCATAAAACCCGAATGTCTACATTGTATCTTTCAACATTTTCTATATGTACATCATCAAACGTAATATAAAAGCACTACATGAAAGAGGAAAATAATCACAATCTAACTAATCTGTCCAAAAACCCTAGCTGACCGACCTTTGAGCCATGACTTCTCTTGCGAATCATAATCCACACAGCTGGTAATGCCTATCAATAGCTAGAGACGTCTCTCGATCTAGAAAAGACAACGTTGCAATTTTGGTGAGTTTTGCAACCTCAATAAGGTAACCATCATCGATGGTTCACTCAATTCATGCAACACATCATTTCATATAACAAATAAGCTCATATTGCATTTTTCATGCATTTCAATCAATTAAACATACTTGATAAAATGCATATGAAACACTTATAAGACACTTTCCAATTTTTTCGTTGTTGTGACCGAGTGCCTGAACTGTCCCGTATTCATTTTTGATACTGGGCTTATTAATAACTATCCCTTATCTGATGAGGATACAGGTCTCATTATCAATAGTGAGCCTTGGGCTCTTAGTCGCTATATGAGCTCAAGACTCTTTTTCACACGTCGAGCTTTAAGCTCTGATTGGTGGTTGTTCTGGTCACAACTACCATTATCTAATTATGCATTCATGAATGGAATGCATGTACCACAATCAATCACATTATAAAGCACATAGGTCTACATATTCACATTCAAGCAGCACTTTAATTTACATTCCACATTTCACAATCATCGGAACTCCTGTCCGGAAATCAACAATCAAAACACAATCATTTATCATTCAAATCATAATTTAAGTAAACAATAATTGAGAGAAACCATCTAGGTTACTCACCAGTTGCTCTCGAAGCTAATTCTTGGAAGATCCAACAACGTCTAAAGGTTGACGTTCCAGTTGCTCCTCTATAACAAATAATATACACAATATCACAATTTGTACAATCATAAGTATTCATTAATGCACATGCATGAAATGAATTATGTACAATGCATGTTCATGATAATTCCCAGGTATCTTACCATCAATATCATCACAAAATCATTCCCATATCAAAACTCATCTAAGTATAACTTATACTTAGGTCTATGCCTCATTAAAACCCTTAAAATCACAATTCATTTTTCATTGAATCACTTCAGATTTTTCAAAGACACCCCCTTCGGGTCTACTGTTTATGTTCAATCAGAATGTGAAAATAAAGTAATTTTATCAAACTCTCTTCTAGAAAAGTGTTCCTCTATGTCTTATCTTTCCACTGACACTAAAATAGCTCAATTTGGTTCAGTAATTTGGACGGTATGCCTCAAACATTATCAGGCTATTCATATTCAAAAACAGTGTATTATGCCCAACTTCCATCCAGAAATTAAACATCTTAGAGATTGAATAAGAATTAGATTTATTCAGATAATCTGTATCCCTATGTTTTAGTTTACTCAAAATTAAAAATCATCTCATTTGGAATCCAATAGATCTAGATTTAATAAAAATATTGAAATATGTTCAGTGAAATAACACTAGTTCATATAATTTAAGAGCACATTTACTGTACCAGTCCCATGTTTTTCACTCGATCTTTGTCGATTCATTTTAGATGGCTATGATATTTGGTTGAGATGTATGCAATGTCTTATAAGTCCAATGCTTCAAGAATCAAGTCATTTGGGTGTCTAGAGAAGAAGTTATGGCCAAAAGAATCAAACATGGTTTTGTCCTCAATTATACTGAACCTTTTTCAGGGCAACAGCCATAACTTTCTCTAAAGATATCGGATTAAGGTCTTCTTATGATGGTTTCAAAGAGGACTTCAAGATCTACAACTTTTATGAAGACCCTAAAGACAGATTCTATCGTCTAAAGGGTCAAAATTGCACTAGACTATAGGTCTACTATACAATAGGGTAAAGGAACAATGCACTAAAAGATACACGTCATCACAGATGATACACATCAGCACAGATAATACACGTCATTACAGAAGATACATGTCAGCATACACAATACACGTCAGCACAGACAATACACTCTACACTCCTGAGTATCTCCACTTATAAGGACCATAACTTTCGACTCCAATGTCTAAAATTCTCATACTATATACCGTTAGAAAGATAAAAGAAAGATCTACAACTTTCATATAGACCACTTTGTCAAAATATATCTATAATGGTGCAGTAAATTCATGGAAGTTTCAGATAAAAAATTCAGCTATCTTACTATTGCTTCCCAGAAATTTTCGGTTTCCTTCTCTAAAATCCAACACTTCAATTTTTTTTATTTCTAGCTTTTCTACTCCCATTCAATCAACTCATTCACCATAAATTCATACTACTCCAAAATATACAAGTTTAGTCAAAATCATCAAAAATTCAAATATCAAATATTCAACTCTGCATTTCACCATTCTATACATTTTCCTATATTTTCATTCCCTGCATCTACTTAAATCTTTTCCTTTATCTATCATTTATACACTCATTCCCATCTCAAGCCATTATTTTACAACTACCCTTCAACTCAAACCCCACTTTTTTTATCATCTTTAAGAAACTCATCCACTCA
>JANITX010000212.1:65713950-65729356 GCA_027564395.1 Erythroxylum ulei | reverse complement strand
ATTCATGCAACTTTTGTATTTGAGATTTGAGGCATTGATGTATTGGGATTAGAAATGTTACTTCAGTATTCTTTTGATGTTAATGAATTATGATTTATGTGTGGATGAGGTTGAGAGGATAAGTTTTGATCATGAATTGCTAATTTATATAAGTGAGGTGTCTTAGAAAAAAAACTGATGAGAAATTGTATAAAAAAAAAGGAACCACGCTCAAGTAGCACGATATTTTTGTCAAGAGGTTGGCTTCCAGAAACGGGATCCAACACCATCATTCCAACATTGTCAGACCATCCAAGCAATAGCATATACGGGAGCGGACTGTGAGTAACCTAAGATGGTCTCACCTTAACTTATATTGTTTATTACTGAATTGAATTTGATATTGATGAATGTGTACCGAATTCCGGACAATAATGTTCTAAGGCGTTTGATGCATGCAAACATCATTGGAACTGCTACTTGTATGTGAATGAGATTGACTTGATGATTCTCAACATAAATGTTGAATGTCGGACTAAAAGTCCGACGACAAATGTGAATAAGAAAGAATGTGAATGTGACTGAATGAATATAATGATTGAATTTGTGAATGCATTTCATTTCCAATGTATGAAATATAAAAGTAGCCGTGACTGATGTCGTCAGTTAAAAAGAGCTTAAAGCTCAGACAATTGTGGAAAGAGCCTAAGGCTCAATGTGTTTAAAGAGCCCTGTATCCTCAATGGATAAGGGACAGTATGAAAGAGTTCGGTATCCACAACATATACGGGATAGTGAAAAAGACACATAGTCACAACAACGTAATAAATGAATTAAGTCTCATAAATATTGCATTCAAATATGATATGAATAAATTGAATAACTGTATTGTTATGATGAATTCCCTTGTATGAATATGCGATAATCAGTGTTTTAAAACCTAGACCGGTCATCGAACCGGAGGCCTTATTAGTCACCGGTTTGACTAGTTCAACCACCGGTCGAATCAGTGTGACGTCATAATTATGCAATAATTATATTTAATTATATATAATATTAATAATATTAAAAAAATAAAAATAATAATAATAAATAAAAAATTTATTGAACTAGTGGTCGAACTGGACCTGTCCGACCGGTTCTCACTGGTTCAATTGAGAACTGATTTTTAGGGGTAAACCAAACCGGATAGCTGACCGGTCACCGGTCGAACTGGTCGGACCGGCCGGTCCGGTTTTCAAAACACAGGTGATAATGAATGATATGAACTTTGTGTTTGAATTATGAGATTTGTGAACAAGTGATTCATAATATTACTTGATGTGAATTACATGATAATATGAATTGTTGTGTTGTATGACAAGAGTGAATCATCGAGGATGGTTACTCTACTGAGTTCGCAAAACTCACTAAAATTGCAACGTGGCTTTTTAGGTTCAGAGGAGTTATCCAATTAGACCAATTGGAGTTCAGCCACTATAAATGAGCATGAGTTAAGAGTCAGGATCAGTTAGCAACTGCATATGTCTTCAGTTAATTTATATTAAGCATTGCATTATGCAATTGTTGTATTATGTACACATGAATTCTGAAATGTAATGACTTTTCTGATTGAATATGTTTGTATGGAAATGGGCCTAAATGAAATATGAGTTGCTTAAGATATGTTTGATGCGTGAAAAGTTTGTCATGTGTTATTTCGATAGTCTTAACGTACCATCCCTGTAGAGTATACTCTCAAATATGTTCGTTATATTTATGAATATGCTCTATGAGAGTGGTGTGCTACACGTAATCAACTTGGGCATTGTTCTAATGAGTGCCCTCAGCTGAAAGTAGTTGTTAATGTTATTAATAAAGACGATGAGGAACATGGGGAAGTGTTTTGTTATCCTGATGGGGATTGTGATGATGAGTATGAAGAGGAGGTTGAACTGAATTTTGTGGTAAGGAGGATGATGTTGACACCAAAGCATGAAGGAAATAATCAGACGCACCAACTCTTTCACACTAGGTAAACTATTAACAACTGTATTTTTATGTTATTATTGATAGCAGAAACTGTAAGAATATTATTGATAGAATGATTGTATAGATTATATAGTTACCTATGGAGAAACATCCAATTTTATAGGATGGATCAAACTGGCAACCCCATTCAAGTGACTAAGCATTGTAAGGTTCCTTTTTCTACAGGGAAATATAAAGATGAAATTTATTGTGATATTGTTGATATGGATGCTTGTCATTTATTTCTCAAGAGGTCGTGGCAGTACGATGCTGATGTCCAAGATGCTGAAAGAGAAAACACTTTTAAGCTTAGGAAGAAGGGCCAAAAATTTACATTATTGTCGCTTAAAAGGGGCAAATCCAGGCAGGTGGTGGATAAGGCCTTTATTACTATTACCCGGTGTATACAAGAAATGACTACTGAGATTCAAGAGATGAAGGAAGTGCATGCTTTAATTATGAAACCATTTCTTTTGGTGGATGCAAGACAAATAGAGGAGGGTGAGAACCCTGATGTTATCAAGGCTTTGCTGGAGGAATTTAAGGAAATAATGCTAGAAGATTTGTTGGATGGGCTGCCTCCAATGAGAGACATACAACACCACAATGATTTAATTCTAGGAGCCAGTTTGCTTAACCTTCCTCACTACTGGATGAGCCCAAAAGAGAGTGAGATCTTAAAGGAGAAAATAGAGGAAATGTTGCATAAGGGGCATAAAGCATGAGTCTATGTGTCATTCTAGTGTCATTAACACCAAAGAAGGATGGAAGTTGGCAGAATTGTGTGGATGCCACCACTATCTCTAAAAAATTTCATATAAAAATATTATTATTTTAAGTTTTGATCCCATAATTTTTTTTACCCCCATTAATTTAATTCAGTAATATAAGAGTACTTTAAATATTTTGCCTACACTCAAAAAAATTCAGTAATATAAAAGTACTTTAAATATTTTAAATTTATGGATCCGTCCCTGAGTAGAGCCATCAACAAAATTACTGTGGATTATAAATTCCCTATTCTAAGATTAGGTGTCATACTTGACCGACCACATGGGGTAATCATTTTTAGCAAAATTGATTTGTGCAACAGCTACCACCAAATTCGAATTCAACCTAGCGATGAGTGGAAGACAACTTGTAAGATGAAGGATGGGTTGTGTGAGTGGCTTGTAATGTTGTTCGAACTATCTAATGCACCTAGCACATTCATAAGACAAATGAATAAAGTTTAAAAACTTTTATTAGAAGATTTGTAGTAGTATATTTTAAAGATATTCTAATTTATTGTTAGTCTGAAACTGATCATGTTCATCATTTGAGGGAAGTATTTATGGTATTGTTAAAGAATAAGTTATAAATGAATTTGAAGAAGTGTAGCTTTATGCAGCCCAAGTTGTTGTTTTTTGGGTTTGTTATCAGTGGTAAAGGGATCCAGGTAGGTGAAACAAAGGTGAAAGCTATTAGAGAGTGGCCTACACCAAAAACAGTCAACGAGGTGAGGAGTTTTCATAGGTTGGTAACATTTTATCGACGATTCATTCGAAATTCCGGTAGCAATGCGGCACCAATTATTGAATGCTTAAAGAAAAGGAAGTTTCAATAAGGGGGTGAATAAGCAACTAGTTTTGTATTATTGAAGGAGAAATTGCATACTGCCCTTCTTCTAACACTGCCTAATTTTGAGAAATTATTTGAAGTCGAATGTGATGCTAGTGGGGTTAGAATTGGAGCTATATTATCCAAAAAGCAGAGACCTTTGACATACTTTAATGAAAAACCAAGTGATGCTAGACGCAAATGGAGCACCTATAACAAGGATTTTTATTATGTCATGCAAGCTTTGAAAACATAGGAGCATTACTTAGTGGGTCGAGAATTTATGATGTATTCAGATCATGAGGCTTTGAAATATTTAAACAATAAAAAAGAATCAACAGTGACATACATGCTCAGTAGTCTCAATATTTGGAAAAATTTTCTTTTCGGTTAAAATATAAGTCAGGAGTTCAAATTAAGGTGGCGGACGCTCTTAGCTGACGTGCAGATTTATTACTAACTTTGGCTTTTGAGATTGTGGGATTTAAGGAGCTAAAGGAGTTGTATGCCAACGATGAAGACTTCCACGAAATAAGGGAAAAGTGCAAGATGAATGAGTTGGCTACAGATTTTCATATTCATGATGGCTATTTGATATGAGGCAATCAACTTTGTGTTCCTTTTTGATCTTTGAGGAAGAAAGTCATTATAGATTTACATAGTGGAGGTCTTGCGGGTCATTTGGGAAAGGACAAGACCATTACGACTATTAGTGATCGTTTTTATTGGCCACATTTGTAAAGGGACGTAATCAGATTTGATCAACATTCCTATGTGTGTCAAGTCTCCAAAGGATAGTCACAAAATACTGGTTTATATATGCCATTACCTATTCTTGAGAATATTTAGGAAGATTTATCTATAGATTTTGTACTTGACTTACCTCGTACACAACGAGGCATGATTCTGCCTTTGAGGTGGTTGACAGGCTTTTCAAGATGACACATTTTATTCCTTGTAAGAAGACCGTGGATATGAGTGGGATTGCAAAAAAAAATTCAAGGAGGTTGTTCGCTTCATGGTGTCCTAAATGCAATCACTTCTGACAAGGACAATAATTTTCTTGGTTATTTTTGGAGAACTTTGTGGGAGTTATTTGACTCTTCCTTGAATTTTAGTAGTACAACACAACTCCAAAAGGATGGGCAAATTGGGTCAGTGAATCAAACTTTGGGAAATTTAATTTAGTTTATTTATGGTGATCGTCCAAAACGATGGGATTTTGCTCACACGCAAACAGAGTTTGCTTATAATAATGTTGTTCATAGTGCTAAAAAGAAGAATCATTTTTCTGTTGTCTACATGAAAGCTCCACAACATGCTTTAGATCTTATCAGATTGCCAAAAGTTCTAGGTTTTAATGTTCCTGTAGCAGACTTGGCTGCCCAAGTTCAAAATGTGCACAATGAAGTCAAACATAAGTTGGAGGAGGCCAATGCCAGGTATAAGCAGGGTGCTAATAGATATCGCAGGAAGCAAGTTTTCTTAGTTGGTGATGATGTGATGCTTGTTTTATGGAAGGAGCGGCTCCCTGTTGGTAGTTACAACAAATTGTGGCCCAAAAAATATGGTCCTTACGAGATTCTTAAGAAAATCAACAACAACACTTGTACAGTGGATCTACCGCCTACCATGGGTATCTTGAAGACGTTTAATGTTACTGATATATATCCTTTTCATTGTTCTAGTGATCCTGTGAATGCTATCGAACACTCGAGGATGAGTTTTTCTCAAGTGGAGGGGACTGATGTGGAATCTGTAGTTGAAGTAGTTTTGACTTATATGGACCACCCAAAGAGGGCACATTGGCACAAGTTTAATGACAAATTTTCTTTTCCTTTAAGGTTGTTGTGTTGTCTACGTTGACATAAGTTTAAGGGCAACTTTGTCATTTAATTTTCTTTTCCTTTAAGGTTGTTACGTTGTCTTATAAAGGGACATTTTGTTATTTTTGAGCGGTTATGAACGGTTTGAAAAGAAAAACTCTATTGGTAATTCTAGATTTCTTGTCTTTGGTGTGAGAAGGAGATTTCTTCGCAATTTTAAGCTTTACTCTACGTTAGAAACTTAGAAGAATTTGATTGCAGCTACAAGTAAACCAAAAGGTAAGAATTTGTTTGCAACTATAAGTAGAGCAAAGGCACAATAAAATAATTATAATAAGAAAACATGTAGATTCTTGCTAATTGGCAATAAGATACATTTTAATTGTAGTTAACTAGTTGTGACTTACAACAACCATCATCTTTCTCACTTTCTAGCCATAATGTTTTCCCAAATCCTCACACAAAGAATTTGCATGTTATATAGTTGAAAGGTTGATATGTTCATATTAAATTATAGGTCCAAAAATAATTTCTAATATTGGATCAATAAAACAACCTGAAGTTATTAACTAACTACATAACATCTATTTCTTATTTAAAATATTCAAAATAATATTATTTTGAGATTAGAAAACTAAAATAGCATGTTCATCTAAAGATTAACATTGTAGCTCACTAGATCATCTAGTTCCAAAGCTTTCTAGACTGATATTCTTAAAATTGAATGAACAAAACATAGTTGAACATACACGTTCAAAGCTTGCAAGATTAATCTCATAATAAAACCTAAAAAGACAATAATGAGAAAGGACTAACTATGAGAGTTATATTCTAAGTTTTTTTACTAAAAAATCTAAGATAAGTACTTAAAAATTCCAATAAATATTATAGCCCTTCTATGAAGATACTACTTATTATATAATCAAAATTAGCCTTTAACCTAACTAGGAATCTTATAATTAAATGATAAAATTTCTATAGCATAAGATTAGAATATGACCCTTAATAGCTTCAAGCATGTCGATTCACAAGTTATAAGCCTCATTTTGGATCTTCAAGAGTAGTATTCATCAGGCATGTTCCTTATTTCTACATTTAGTATTGAATTAAAGTGAGAAGGTCAGTAGGTTAACCAATTAATTAAAGAGTTAAGATCAAACCATGATAAAATTGATCATCTTCTCAGACATTTTGAAGAAGAAAAAACAACTTGGAAAAGCATAGAGCATAATATTTAAAATTTTAGAAAAAAATTCTTTGTAGTTTTTAATTTTTTAAGAAAACATTATTTGCTAGATTTTTGTTAAAAAATAACGAAAAAATAGATGTGAAATAAATATTATATGTAAATCAATCAAATGCTATTTACATGGCAAGTTAATTTAGCTCTTAAGCTTAAAGACATTTTTGTGCTAATAGTCACAAAATCAATGGAATCAATAAAGTAAATAAAGAAAAAATAGTAGGACACAAAGAATTTTTATGAGAAAAACTCGAGTGTCGAGATAAAAACCGAAGGAGTGAAGAGAGTTCGAAAATATGCACTATGTCAAAGAAAGAAAAAACTACAATTGTTTTTTCTCTTTCTTACACAAACCCTAGGACTAATGAAGAGTACACCAATTTAATGTTACAAAGGGCCCCTAGGGGGTGTTTATATAGTAGTATAACCCTAGGGTAGCAAATCTACATACAGTAGGAATTTGGAAATAATGTCAAAATAGGAAAGAAAACCTGCATAAAGTAGGAATCTACATAGAGTAGAAATATTAAAGGCTTGGGGCATTATCCCGACAATCTCCACCTTGACACAAGACTGAAAGTAGGAGCTTTCTTCGTCATAAGCCTTGAAAGGTGCTCAAGTATCAAGAATACCGGCTAAGTCTAAACAATGCTTGAACTTAACAATAGGTAGCGGCTTGGTCAACATGTTAGCAGGGTTCTCAGTGAAGTGAACCTTTTTAACAATAACTTCACCTACTTCAACAGTATCCCGAACGAAGTGGCCTTGAACATCAACATGCTTAGTCTTAAAGTGATACTTACCATTTCTCGTGAGGTGCACGACACTTTGACTATCACAGAAGACAACAAGGACATCTTGTTGTAAACCAAGCTTTTTCACTAAACCTCAGAGCCAAGTAGCTTCTTTCACTCTTTCAATAGTAGCAATATACTCCGCTTCAATGGCCAATAATGTTGCAATTTACTGGAGAGAAGAATACCAACTGATAGTGGAACCACAAAGAGTAAAAACATAGGATGACATTCTCTGGTCATAGTCACCACCATAGTCGGCATCAACATAGCCAACTATATTATCGAGATCAGAACGAATTTTGTTGAAGAACAAACCAAGCTCACTAGAATCCTTTAAGTAGCAAAGAATACATTTCACATTTTCCTAGTGCTCCTTATCAGCATGATCCATGTACCTAGATACAACACTAACAGCATAGGCCAAATCTGGCCAGGTACATACCATAACATACATCAAGCTACCAATAGCACTAGAGTACGGAACATGAGGCATACATTCCTTAGCTTCACTAATAGATGGGTATTGTTTAGCAGATAATTTAAAGTATGTAACCAATGGAGTAATGATGGGCTTATTGTAAGGCCCCAAACTATACCCTAGTAGAAATGGTACATTTTCATGAAACTACATGTTTAATAGGTGTTAAAACTTGTGATTGAAGTGAATCACACGTTAATACAGACTTAATAAGCGATATACAAATGCACAAGAAGGGGGTTGAATTATGTATTATTTTTCATTGATCCCCTTTCTAACAATTTCTCTAAAAGAAATTTGTTCTTTTCTCAAACTATTGAAAATCAATATTGTAAAATATTTTCTGAATTCTCGTATGAAAATAGTAAGATCGAAAATTCAAAGTTAAAAGAAAGTTAAGAGTTGAGAGTTAAGAGAGAGTTGACATGGCAGATTTATACTGGTTCACCCCAAACCATGGGTTACGTCCAGTCCTCAGAGATCTTTCTAAGATTTCATTATTTTTCACAACGTTACAAGTATTCTTTGATACCGAGCCTCTTCAGGTCTCTTATAACAAGTATTCTTTCACACTTAGCCTCTTCAGGCTATCTGCTATTCTTTCAACTGAAAAAGTTTTTGAGCTTTTGTTACAGAAATTGATCGCTCTAGTTTTTCGCACAAAAATATTTCTTAACTCGCTAAGCTTCTCTAACTTCTGCAGTCTTCGACTCCGACTCGTATTTATAGCCCTCGTCTTCAACCGCTTCTTGATAACTTCTTCTTTCTTCTTGTTTCTTGATCTTTCACGAATCAGTTATTTAGTTGAGTTCAGTATCTAACTCAAGCTGATTATTAAACCGACGTGGTATCGATTCTTTCGTCTCACTTCCTTCCGTCTGATTTTTGTTTTGCGCGTCTTCTGTCTCACTTTTAGTTTACACCTTCCGTCTATCTTTTGTTTTGCACCTTCCGTCTGTCTTTCTATCGTCTGTCTTTTGTCTTCGCGCTTCCGTCTAATTTTCTATTGTCTGTCTTTTATCTTTCGTCTGATTATTAGCTTCACGCTTCCGTCTGATTTTTAGCTTTGCTCCTTCCGTCTTACTTTCTTCTTTCATTATTATTTGTTCTTCATCAAAATCATTCATGTAAAGTCATTTTGACTTAACAGAAACCCATTGGCAACAAATGGGTGCTCAAGATCAAAAGAAACAGTGATGACCAGTTGGAGAGGTATCGGGTAAGATTGGTGGTCAAAGGATATGCTCAAAAGGAAGGTATTGATTTCAATAAAATATTCTCACCTGCGGTTTGATTAACTACCATTCGTATAGTTCTGGCATTATCAGCAGTGCATGATTTACATCTAGAATAGCTAGAGGTAAAGACAACTTTTCTTCACGGTGATCTTGAAGAAGAGATTTATATGCTCCAACCAGAAGGTTTTGAAGAAAAAGGAAAAGAGAAATTGGTTTGCAGGTTAAACAAATCTCTATACGGACTTAAGCAGGCACCAAGGTGTTGGTATAAGAGATTTGATTCTTTCATCATGATTCTGGTATACAATATATTATACGCAGACCCTTGTGCATATTACAAGAGTTTTAAAGGTGATGATTTTATCATATTGCTATTGTATGTTGACGACATGTTGGTTGCAGGCTCCAACAAAGATCGTATTCAGGAATTAAAGACTCAGTTGGCTAAGGAGTTTGAGATGAAAGACTTGGGACCAGCAAACAAGATTCTTGGGATGCAGATTCACCGAGACAGGAATAATAGGAAGATCTGGCTTTCTCAGACAAATTACCTGAAGAAGGTCTTGCGGCACTTCAACGTACAGGACTGTAAGCCAGTATCTACCCCACTCCCTGTTAATTCCAAGTTGTCCTCTGAGATGAGTCCTAGAAATGAAGCAGAGAGGATAGAGATGTCTCGAGTACCGTATGCATCAGCAGTGGGTAGCTTAATGTTTGCCATGATCAACACCAGACCAGACATCGCACATGCAGTGGGAGTTGTGAGTCGATACATGGCAAATCCTGGTAGAGAGCATTGGATAGCAGTGAAAAGAATTCTTCGTTACACCGAAGGAACGTTGAATGCTACATTATGTTACAAAGGATCAGACACAGGTATTTATGGGTATGTTGACTCAGATTATGCAGGTGATTTTGACAGAAGCAAGTCCACCACCGGATATGTGTTCTTACTTGCTAGCGGAGCTATAAACTGGGTATCTAAACTGCAGACAGTTGTGGCTACATCAACAATAGAAACAGAATATGTTGCAGCTACACAAGCTAGTAAGGAAGCAGTTTGGTTGAAGTTGGTCGTGGAGGAATTCGAGCACATATAGGAGATAATTTCTCTATTTTGTGACAACCAGAGTGCTTTGCATCTTGTAAAGAAACCAGCCTTTCCTGCCAAGAGCAAACATATTCGAGTGCAGTACCATTTCGTTTGGGAGAAAGTGGAGGAAGGGATGATTACTGTGAAAAAGATCAATACGAAGCAAAACATGGTACATTTTCTAACTAAGGTTTTCAACACAAATAAGTTCATATGGTGTCATTCTTCCTGTGGCCTGATAGAGACGTAAGCAGTATGGAGCCGAGAGAGAAAGAATGGTGAAGATTAATTAGTATCTATTTCAATCTTCAAGTGGGAGAATGTTAAGATACTCATCCCACATCGGTGGGATGAGAAAGTAAGGGGAGGAGTGAAGTCTATAAAAGAAGGCTCACTCCTCCTCATTTAACACACCAAAAAAACAAACATTCCTCTTATAAACAAATTAGAGGATTAAGTTTGTAATCTCTATTTTTGTTATAGTGAAATTCTTCTCTCTCTGTGGTTTTTACCCTATTGGGGTTTTTCACGTAAATCTCTTGTGTTTTTTAATTTCTTCCTTATTTCCTATATATTTTCCTTTTTCTGTGCTTTCTTTTTCCAATAAAAAGCTCCCAATTAGTGCCCAAAAATCTTTCACCAAAAAGTGTAAGAGGATCATTTATTTTAGTTTCAAGGAGACCAATTAGCATAGGTTTCTTGTCCTTAATCACCTCTTTCACCACAAATTTTTTAAGAGGGTCATTGAACCCTCTAGTGTTCCAAACTAGGATGGACATAGGAGGGGGATTCCCCTGTATTTTTCATTTTCCCTTCTTTCGAGCAGACTTCCTTATAGCATGTGTAGACTACAATCTAAACTCCTTAACATCTAAATTATTAGTCACTATATAAAGGGAACTATAATCAACAGTTATACCTACTAGTGCATTCTCCTCTTTGGAAATTTCACTTATGCATGGTTCAGTTTCATGCAAAGTTGTGGCATTATGAGTAGGATTTGCCTTTAAACTGCGACTTACATCTTGGATGGGATCATTAGGCAGTGATCTTAGGTTTGGTACTTGTCCATCTGTAGCAATTACTATTGCACTTTGATTCAGAACTTCAGTATGCAACAATTTAGAGGAGCTGGGCAAAATCCCATTCTCGGTTTCTTGTATATGTTGAGCCTTAACAATTTCTTCATTTTCTTGCTCCATATGTGGTATAATTCCAACATAGTCCATTAATTCCTCATTCCATCTAGTCTTGAAATATTTGCCAGTAGGAATCCATTTTTTTGTGGAATTACTCGGCCTCCATTGATAGGAGATATGAATCTCAGTTGTTTACAACTCTCTCGACTCTCCCAATCATAAAATTGATAAGCTATTTGGAAGAGGAACATCTTTTGGAATTTCAACACGTAATTTTGTGTAGCCTATCCTCTGTATGGTAGTTGTTTTTGTATTTATACATAATGGTTTTCCTAAGGAGCTAGTAATAAAGCTCAGCCCTTTGATCGTCTAAAGCTCTATAGGTAAGTTATGAAAATGCTTCCACATCGACAGCACATCAATTTTACTCCTATCTAGCTCCTTACTTGGTTTCCATTATTGAACAAACAGGGGCTGATCACCAATGTGCCAGGGTCCTTACTTGATGATCTCAGCTAATTAGTTTCGTTAATGAACTTGAAAAGAATGGTGCCATCCTTCCGAAACATTACCTTATTTAATCTTTTTTACCCCATCGAGCCTTTGCCCATGCATGAACAACTAGGAAAGCAAGTCTATTAGACTAGAAAAACCAATTAAGGTAGAGGACCAACCTTTAGCTCCAACCTGTAGTAGTTCTATAGGAGAAGACATAATTTCATCTTTGACCATATTATGATAATGTTTTAGTGTGTATTTATTGTGTTAAATAGGTACCTTATTTCTCCACACTCTAGCTGCGTGAGGATCACCAATTTTTTCTCCTTCCTCTTTGATAGTGATAGAAAACCCTAGAGATAATGACATAGAAAACTCTAGAAATAGTGACATCCTTATTCTTTAACTATGGCGGATTAGATTAGGAGACTTTGTAATTAATAATAAAGTTATTTATGCATGATAGTTAATAGCTTGGGTTAGCTTGTTCCATCAATTTATAATGTAGGACATGGACTTTTATGGTTTATAACAATATGAAATCACTTTTGGCTTATTTATATGTTTGTAATTAACTATCAATATTAATTGAAAATGAAAATTGTATCTTAAAACTATAATTAATTGAATAAATTGGAATTAGTTTGCTTCAACATTTTAAAAGTCGTCAATTATAGGCATGAACTAGTCTATTTTTAGTTTTTGGCTTTCATATGTAAATTAAAGACAAGTTGAGGGATCATATAATTATCTTTGATACTTAAAAATGAGAATGTGGTAACTAAAAATAACTTTAGTGGAACATTATAGTCTTACTAAATATTTTCTTATTGGAATTTTGAAAAGCTTAGGTGTTGTACTAAAAGGTCTTCAAGATTTTTTTCCATGGTATCATCCACAACTAAAAAATTAAGTGTACAACAAAATCTTTTTTTAATATAGGTTGGAGGTTCCTTTGAGAACATCATAGACAACTTGAAAGGAGGACTTTTAGATATTTGAAACACGAGGACAATATATATTGATAATACTACATTTCAATGTTGATTTTTATTATAATATTGACTATCATAATATATCTAAATGTTAAGGTAAAGATTTTTTTTTCAAATGGTATGGTCTTAAATTTAAACCAAGAAGTGCAAATGTGATCAATGGGTTAGGAGGAAAATACTAATGAACATTAGGGAGCTTAAAAACATGTTAGTTGAATTTGGAATTTGATGATATTATTATGGGTAATGCATAGATCTTCTACTGATATGTGTTTGAATAATTAATGACAATGATTGAAATGAACTAGCAAATGGTGATAAGTTGAAATGTGGACACTAATCATTATGGAACAATGTTTTAATTTTTTTGATTAATTTTTTAGGATAATAGTGAACCCTTTATATATTATAACACCTTATAGTAATGTATAGACCATATTGATTAAACTAATCATAAATTTCTTTCAAACCATATAGAAACGTACTATTTATATGTTACGGATATCTTATAGTAATTCTTAAATCTCTTTTCTTTTGGTAAGAAAAAAGTTAGCAAAGCTCACAAAAGCACAAAACTACCTAACTTAAGAGACCCCTATTAAATCATGATCAATCCATCTACCAACACTAGAGAGGACATGCCCCAAAACATGAAAGCCAGGAGGAAAATCAAAACTAAGGTGGGAAAGGCAATCAGCAGCAAAGTTCCCTTCTCTGTAAATGTTAGTGACTTTCACATTATGGAAGCGCTTCAGTAAGTCTAAAATTCGGTCAACAAGAGACAAACAACCTTAATTTGCTTGAACACCAACGGTCAACATCTTGACAGTAATCTCATTATCACATTCTACAAGAACATCCAAATAGGCAAAATTATAAGTGAGTTGATTACCACAATAAAGAGCCCACAACTTAGTACGAAGAATAGAACAACAACTCGTCTTGAAAACAAGCCCATGTTTCCAGCGACCATTATGATCACGAATCAAACCTCCACCTGTAGCAATCCCCGTGGAGGCAGTCAAAGAAGCATCAGTGTTGAGCTTCATAAAAGGGGAAGGTAGACATTTCCAAAAAATTAACCTTGAAACCAAAGGACTATTATTCTCCGAAGGCAACTTGTTGAAGGTATCCTGAATCAGTTTAGCTTCAAAAATAGTACTTTGCAAGGTATTAAAAATGAAAGAAACACCAGAATTAAGCACTCTGTCATTCCTTCATTATAAATCATATAATGTAAATCATTCTATTTTCTTTGTTTAAACATCATTACACATCATCTTCAAAAGGCATATCTACTTACATAAGCATCAGCTACTCACTCTTTGGAAAAGTATTCTTATAAAAATCATAACAACTGGTTAGCACTATTCTTTTAAAAATCACAAAAGTTGGAAAGTTTTGTCAATTACATTGTATACAACTACGACATGTATAATAAGAAATTACACATGGGTGTGTGAAACCGTACTGTCAATAATATTTACCTAAAAGATAAAAAAAAATATCACATATAGGGTAACGATATTACCAAAAATAAACAAAAATAATGGTCTTACACATTTACAATTTTTGTCCATATGTGATCAACATATAACAACACAAAATGTAAAATTTAGTATAAGTGACTGGGTAGTCTACCATTAAGTTTAAGTGTTCCCAACCTAATGGTAGACTACCCAGCGACCATTAATATAAGTGGTCCTTCTCTAAAATATATTCTCAATCTTATATACAACCTAATGTCTTATCCATAAGAACTAGCTTTTTCCCTTTTCATCTTTAGTTACAATGATTGGTTGCTTTCCTTTGTATATGGTAACATTAACCACATCACTTTCTTTAGACGAAATATGTTCCTACTTCATAACGATTCATATGTTATAGTTGTCACACCAACTTGAATATAGTCTTATTTATTGGAGAATCTTTGTAAAGAAATTTTTTAGAAGAGCTAAACTTTTATGACCTAAATCTGTTATAGTCTTTTTTATCAATTTCTTATAAATGGCATGATTATAATTCTAGTTGATAAGGTATCTTTCTTCCTATTATAGGATTCTCATATTCTTTAGCCTTCCTATATTATTCTTGTAAGTTAGATGAATAATAAAGTATCCTTGTTATTCTTTAAGCACTTCTAGAATTGTTTACTTTATAGAATTAGATTTATAAATTTATAATAACACCTTAAGTATGCCTCTTCAAAATAATATTTGTGAATATATTATTTTGAATCTCTCCTATTTTCAAACTTATTTCTAAAATTGAATGACTATAAGGAATATCATTCATGTCTTATTTTTCCATAAGTGCATTCCATTATTCTTAGATTAACTATATGATGATGATTCATGTAATTCTCAAGCTTAAACTTTCCATTAACTATTAAAAGTATGTTTGTGCTATCTTTGTTGGGACCCGTTTCCGAATTCCAACCTCATGATCGAAATATCAAACTTAACTTGCTTTGATACCACTCATGTTGGGACCCGACCTCGGAAGCCGGAC
>JANITX010000212.1:65605479-65615589 GCA_027564395.1 Erythroxylum ulei | reverse complement strand
ACTCAAATATTAAAAAGTCACCCACCTTAAATCCTTAAGCTTTATTCTTGGACCAATAACCTTTCCTCTAACTTCCTCTTGCCTTTTTGTCCTTCATCAAAACACAAGATTTCAACCTAACATAAGTTGTCAAGAATTGACAAATCTAAGGAAAGGAAAATCATAAAGTAAACCCTACATAACCCTACCTATGCCTTTCCTAAACTATAACAACTAAAACCCCTCTCAAATAATCAAAAATTTCGAAATTTCCAAACCTTAGAAGCCTCCCACGAAATCTGTTTTTTTTTTAATGGAAGCTTAAACCCTTCTTCTTCCCTTCCTTCTTAAATCACTCTTCAAACCCCCCTTTTTAAGCAAGAAAGGCAAAACCCTAACTATAAAACCATGAATTTCGAAACCCCTTACCTTGAAGATGAAACCCACGAAACTCCCCTTCTTGACTCCAATAGAAGATTTTCCCTCTTTGTTTTGAAAATCCTTGAAAACCTTCTTGAAAAACTCAAGCAAAGAGAAACCCTAACTATCTTCTTCTTCCTCTCTTCTTCTTTGGCCGAAAGTCCCTCTTCTTTCTTTTCTCCTTGAAAGTGTCGTGAGCTTCCTTTCTCTCCAAAGACTTAGTTCATTTAATTCCTAACTTAAAACCTAAGCTTGAAACTACGTAGTTTCACTACCCTCTCTTCTCTTCTTGCAAAATTTCGTAGCCTACCTCCACCCATACGACAATCAAGCATTTTGTTTCTTTCTTCTTCTTTTAATGCTCCTAAAATGACTTAACTAGCCCTCCTTCTAAGCTTTAAACTCTAACCCTTTAAGTAAACTTCCTAAAATGACCTTATACATCTATTTCTTTACTTACTACTAACACCATATAAAACTCAATTAAACTCTTAATCCCTCCATTAAAATTCATCAACCTAAGCACTAAAATCTCAAAATTATTTCCAACTAAAAGACATTTAGCAAACTAAACCTCAAAATAATTTAACAAGCTATTTAATAAGGAAAAGAAATCGGGACCCAACAGTATTATATTGCTAATATTATCCAAATGAAAAAATATAAAAAAGGAATTATCAGTTATAACTAGAGAATTGAGATTGAAGTTGAGCTAATGAATAAAGACAATAATATATAGTTTTCTTTGTTAACTTGCATAAAATCACATAAGTAAAGATTTATATCTTCAATTGTTAAAAAATCCAAAGCAATCAAATGAAAAAAAGTAAATTAAGAAGTAAAGATTAAAGAAAATAAACCCACAATAGAGGAAAGGGACTAGCTAATTGTTATAATCAAGATCATCAATAGTTTTTACCACTTCATCTATATGTAAAAATATTATTATGTAAATCATACTCAATTATGAAACAAATGTATTAAATGGATATTAAAAACATGATACTTACACGTATCAAGAAAAAAATGACAATATAAGAATATAATATATGATTATTAAAATTATTAAGGTAAAGAAAACTAAAATATCATAAAGAATAGAGTTTACCCTAAATATCTTCACCGGCCCGCTAACCAACTTTTGGGACATATAAGGGCTTCCACATTATTAAGATAAAGTCAAGTATGATGAAGACTAACTATCAAATTGCTAGTACTATAAATAGATTCCAAAGCAATAGTAGATGAATTGCTAAGAGGTCTGGCCCAATTTCTTGAATGATTTGAAAAGTGCTTCCATATATCTTTCACAACAATATAGTGAAAAACATATTTTCAACTTTGTTCACAACATTTGCATCTAAATAGTTGTCCAAGTCCATCTTATTATAAGAAGTCCTAGCCTTTTTTTTTCTTTGATGAATTGTGTAAATTCCTTATTCACACCTGTCTTATAAATTGAAGCTAACGTTGAACTATTATAATCCTAATTTTTGTTCTATCTTAGTTGATAACCATTAAAAAATTATACCAAAATTTTTTAATGATATTAACATGTTGTTAAGGCTAACCACCATACAACTTTTGATAATAACAATAAGCCCCCTCCATCATATATCTTGGGTCCAACAAAAAAATTAATGTCATAATCTATCAGCCTATATAATAATAATAATTGTTTTTCTCCATGATATGCTCTACGATAACCCAAATCACCTAATTGAAATCAAATGTCCAACAAAATAAAGCACTTTTGATGTCATACATATTAATAAAGCAAATGTGAAGTTGGATATTTTTTTCCTGAGAACTACTTAGTAGCATTATAAAATATTTCCAACTTCACACAATGTGCTTTAGCCATCTCCCATTACTTTTGTATCGATAGACAAGTATACTGAGAATCTCTTTGTCTCAGCCTTTTGAACACCTTAACATATTTGGTTACTAACTCCAACATCTTGAATGTTGAATTCTGTATGGTGAGACAATTTAAAACCAACTTTTTCGCGCATGAAATTCATAGTTGTCGTGTGATTTTTTCAAAATTTTCCACTTTTTTAGGTGTTGTACTTTAATACACTATTCTATTTCAGTTCGACTGTATCACTTCCTTTATCACCTCTAACTTATTATTCATTATCAAAATCATGATTTATACAAAACAATGCACATGAAATAACCTCTAACCAATCAACAAGCTCCTAACCTGTAACTTTTCTTCAACTTTTGTATCATTGCATCATTTGTACTACTATCATCAAGAGTTATGGTTAAAAGCTTGGTATCGATGGTCTAATCCATTAAGCAATCCACCAATACATTTGTTAACCTTTCACTTGCTTTTGGTGTTGGCATATAAATAAACCAGTCATTTAAAAATATGAACAAACATTAATTATAGTATAATCAATAAATAAACGATAATAATATTAAAGAATATACATTACCTCAGTAGTTGACTGCATAGAGCCTAGTCATTAACAATGTATTGTGTTACCACTATATAACCCTTCTTTTAGTTTTTAGTTATCCACATATATGATGTGATGGCTACCCATCCATGAATAGTCGCTAATGTCTTCAATATTTCTTTATTTTAATCATCGTAAATCTTGAAAATATCTTTCTTTATAGCATTCTAAGTTAGGATCTTGAAGGTTAGTTGGAGTAAGGTGAGCAACATCCTAAAGTTTTCATATCAATAATATTGAGTAGATGTTCATCATCGATGATCATTTTAGCTATTAAAGATTTGTTGTTGTCATAACTTGTGGTATTCATTTCATTCTTCCCTCTCATAAGGTTTGGAGCCAAAAATGTTTGACCATTTAATATGATCTTTTTTTTATTATGCAACTCTATATGTGTCTTTAAATAAGAGGTTCTACTCTATCCCTTGATATAGTCTTATTGAATTGATTCCAAACATCATATCTTAATGAACCTGTTCCTTCAACCTGAATCATTTCTTCATTTAGTACTAGATTAAACCTCTCCGTTGGCATATTGTTTGATATTAGATTAAAACCCTCCACTAAAGGAATATGCTTATCTATTTAAAACAATAGTCATATATGAGTATAGACTTTCATGAACATTTAACATGGATATATTAATTAGAAATATATCATTAAAAAGAATTTGAAAGTTAACATTACTAATCAGGACTGAGAAATATTAGTAAATATAGTAATAATTGTTTGCTTTTTACAAGATGAAGTTGTCATCAACCATGTACTTAGAGTTTACTTAAGTTCCAAGACTCTGCATTGCTAATTAACTAACAAAAGGAAACAACTTATATTATTGTAATCAATATTTTATTTTTTGGAAATTAAAATTGTTATATTTTCATGTAAGGTAGAAAACTACCTTAATAATATCTCAACACATATCCATATTCAAGTCCCAAAAGAGCCACTATATATAAGCTAAATACAAAATGGATATGTTGCTTTACTTACACAAGTCTTTCTTAGAAAATGGTGTGTTGTCTAGTTTTTAGCCACTCAAGCCTCAAACTTGTTCCATATCTCCCAGTTTTGTTAATTTTTGCTTATTTTCCTCTGTATCAACATTTGCTTTCGTCTTTAGAAGATTTTAGATTGATTAGAACAAATACTATCATGAGTTATGTCATCATTTCTCACCATCCTTTTTTCATCATAAATCCTACCTATTTGGGTGAGTTTCCTTTTATTTTTCAATGTAGTCCCCTATAATTTTCTTAGTTTCCTCTCGCTCAATAGCTGCTAATAACTTTATATCCTCTTGGTGGAATTGAGGGCTTTGGGCAATGCTTTTCTTCTGGATTTTGCTTTCTTTTCTCATCGACCTTTTGACCTCCAGGCCCCTATCGATCCTTTTCATTACTTAAGCCTTCAATATGCAATTATCTTATATTTAATTTGTTGCTTTATATTGAATTTAGATATCTTCTTTATGGGTTAAGTAAGAGCATATTACAATCTACTTATAATATTACAACTTGGTGTAACTTTTTGATCTTTATTAGTTCTCTCATGTTGTGATACATACCTATTGAGTTCCTAGATTTCTTGTTTTTCTAATGAAATGTTTTTAGGTTCCTTTCCTTCTATAGTTCGTAAATCATACAGCTTATACTCAATTTGAACATTGTATAGTCACTATTATTACTGAATTTCTGGCTTAATGCCACCTTACCATTTCCTCTATAATTGTGGCCTGATATTGTAAATTAAACATAGACAATATGCTTTTCACGTGTTGGAAGAGTAACCACAAGCAAATAAGAGATGATCTCTTATTTTAGGATGTGACTGGCATAAAGCACAGATTGTTGAGCCATTCTAAGACATCCTATCCATTGTTAGTAGATGGTTCCTTATAGTTGGTGATAGTACAATGGAGAACTTAGGAACATTATTTTGGAATAACACTAGCTTATATAACTAAACTTCTTGAGAATTATAGGAAAACATAGTTACTTATGAGGCTGTTGTAAATAAGTGGGAAGGATCTCTAGGCTAAATGATTCTATTTCCTTTAAACTGATTAGGGATGTATTATGGAAAGAAGGGAGATTTGTCACTCTTCTAGAGGGGCATTTCCATTAATTATCCTATATAATTTCTTTGACTCTTGCATTATAAGGAAGAGTGTGTTACATAGAGTGGAATTTAGGTTAGAGATAAAAAGGCTCGAATTCTATCCAACTATCAAACCAAATGTTAGTTTGGTCTCTATTGCATATCAAATGCTTCATTTCTTTGGTCATCACCTTTCTTAAACTTAGGGTAAAATTAGTATATGTAAAGGACATGGAATTAGGCTTTATGGTCCAAAATTTGAATCTTACTATATATTCCTCATTGATCAACTTCACCCAAAGAGATTCTTTGTCGCTGAATAAGTTTGTATATCCTTTTTTCCATTAGGGCTTTGTTTGAGGCCATTTTATATTTGATCCCTAACCCTCCTTGAATTTTAGGAAGACAAACATCCTCCTATTTAACTTTAGGAATGTCTTTGTTGTATCTTAAACCACTTCAGAGGAAGTTTTTGAATATTCTTTCAATATCTTTGATTATCTTTATAGGAAGAGCTATATGAGAAATCCAATACAGATGCATGCTATTGAGTACTAAATTTATTAGTTGGATCCTTCATACGTAAGACAAATACTTGGATAGAAGTCCTATTCTTAACAACATCAATGAGTGATTTGCAATCATTATAGTATAATCTTTTAAAAGCAACAGGGATATAAGATATTTGAATGGAGTTTTGGATAATTAGACTTGAGCTTTGTAGTAAAGATTGTTCCAATGAATAAGGGATTATTGAAATGAATATCTTAAATTTTCTCCTATTAATTAAGACGCCTGACATCTTCTCAAATTATTTTAAGCAATCTAATAGTAGCTTAATAGAATTTTTTTGCTCCATAAAATAATAATAGGTCATCAATAAAAGAAGGATTGAATAGCTTAGTGTTCTTGCATTTGTAGTGATGTCTAAATAGATTTCCTTGAGAAATGCTAAAAGAAGTCATTCTTGTGAGTACCTTTATAGTTAGTGCAAACAAGTAGGGAGATAAAAGATCCCCTTGTCTAATTCATTTTACACCGTTAAACACCTGAGTTGCTTTCCCATTTAATAGGATATTGAATGAAGTAGTTGATATGCATTGGTACACCTATTTGATGAACATTGTGGGTAACCCATAAACCTGTAAGGAATGAACTATAAAATTCCAATTAAGATTGTCAAAAGCTTTAGAGAAATCAATTTTCATTGAGCAGTCTTTAGTGAACTTTTTGGAGTGGTATTCCTTGAAAATTTCTTGAGCTATTAATAAATTGTCTCTAATGCTCCTACTTATAATGAAACCAAAATAAGAAATATTAATTAGTGCATTCATAAGAGGTTTTGATCTGGAGGCTAGGATTTTGGAGATTATCTTATATAGAATATTACAATAAGAAATTGGTTTAAAGTCTTAGAAGAAGGAGGAATTGGCTACTTTTGACACTAAACAAATGATTTTTTAATTCTTTAAGGAGGATGCTTAAGTTATAGAACTCTTTGACTAGGTTATTGATTTAGGACTCTAATAAATTCTAAGACTGTTAGAAAATAAGCATTCATTTTATCTAGTCCTAGAGTTTTATTAGGGCTGAAGATGAAGAGAGCTTTTTTTATTATTTCAAGGTTGGTGACAAGTTCAATTAGATTAGTTATTTAGGATAGGTTAAGGTTTAAAGTGATGAATGTAGAGAGCATAGAATAAGCACTAGTAGAGGTGGACTTTAATCCTAATAAGGCTTTGAAATGATTTGAAGATAGTTCCTTCAATTTGTTTTGGTCAAAACAAGGTAAGTCAAAGGAATCCTATATTACCAAAATTTTATTGGAATTCCTTCTACTCTAAATACATCTATGGAAGATTGAAATATTAGTGTCTCCATCCCTTAGCTAGGTAACCTTATCTTTTTGTTTTAAAAGAGAAGTATGAGCTTCTAGGGCTGAAAGGTAGGAGTCTAGAAATATTTTATTCTTTTTCTTCAAAGCCGCATTCAGTGGATTCCCATATAATTGAGTTTGGAAATCATTGAGCTCAATCCTCTATTTCTAAAGCTACTTAAGCAAATCTGATTTAAATTGTTCCTTATGGAGCTTCTTCAATTCCTTCTTAATTATCTTCATTCTGGTGACAAGTTTGCGAGAATTAAAATCTTCCATATGGCTATTTAATCCTTTCATTATTAGATTTTCATAACCCTCCTTTTGTGAGAGGTGATTGAAGAATCTAAATGGAGTTTTAACTCTCCTTACATTAGGATCCATTCATACCTTTAGTGGAAAGTGATATGAAATTCTAGGGTTATTGAAGAACCTTAAACTACTTGAAAACTTTACCATCCATAATAAATTTACCAAACCCTTGTCTAATTTTTTCCTTATGTGATATTATCCCTCTTATTTGTTAGACCAAGTAAATAGTTTCCCTCTAAAATTAAGATCCACTAAGGCATAACTGTTTAAAAATTATTTAAATTCTTCATCAACTTTCCCTATTTTATAACTTGGTTCTTTGGCCTCATATAAGTTAAATATAGAATTGAAGTCCATAACATAATCCATGGATCATTTCTATTTTTTTCCAATCTTTCTACTTCCTTTTATAGGATATTTCTTTAGAATGAGTGATTAGCTACATAAACAAAAGTAACTTAAAATTTCTCTTAATGAGGGAATGAAAACACCTCTAAATAGATGAATTCATATGTTAACTATTTTTAATAGCTTGGAATATAGTAGTTTCTAATGCAATAATGATTTTCCCTAACTTTTGTGAAGTATAATTAGACAAAAATTTCCATTTGGAACCCAAAAACCCAAATCCATTATGTAGAGTTGCCTATTTGATTTTGGTTTCTAGGAAGACAATCAAAAAGGGATTTCTTTCCTTCATAAAATCATTCACTGCTTGTTGCTCTTATGGGCTATTTAAGCCCTTAGCATTCTGTGATATAAGCATTGTTGCGGAGGACTTATCGAGACCTTGCATTTTTATTTTTCACTAGATTTCCTTTTGGATATTTACATAGTAATGGATTCTTTTCTCGTAATTTCTGATATGTTGGAGCCTTTAGTTAATGTTATCATCATTTACAGCAACCTAGAGTCTTCATTACTAGACTCTAAAGGTGAAGAAGTAGTGATTAAGGTTGATGAACTTAATTCCTTTTAAAAGATAGGATTGACTTCATCAAAGGGGTTGATTGGTTATGAAATTTAGAGTTTTCTAGTTTGAAAGGAAGAATTTAATGATGATGGTTCCTTTGGTATATTTTTTGGTATTCTAGGATTAGTTTGGGGAAGATTAATTGATGCTAGATTCTTTAGCAAATCAGGCATAGGTTATATAAATTTGTGATACAAAGGATCAATATTCGTGAAAGGTTATTTAGTTAAAAGGTTGAGGTCATATACTATTGGCAGGGGTAGTAAGTGGGCTTTAAGCTTTATGATTGTAGAAAATTTTGGAATCGAGTTTGAGGAGTTCAAACAAGAGGAGGGGAAGCTATTTTTTTAGTATATTTTTGGACAACAAGTTGAAAAGGTTTCTAAGAATAGGAAAGAGTTATTTTTATCTATAAAAGGTTCCATCTTTACTAAGTTTGTGCATTATCTAAGAATTCGAAAGTTGAGCATATCTCTCTACTTCCACACAATTTTTTTCAAATCTTTTTATTCTCATTCCAACAGTTTATTCATCCAATTTTAGAGGTTTTCTAATAGAACTTGTTATATAATTCAACCTAATATTGTCCAATACTCTAATGGAATGTTATGAGAACATATCTATAGAGGAATAGAGCTTAATAATGTCTTATCTAAAGACATACCTATCTTCCACTTGTTAAGGAACATTGGATTTCCTCTCAAATGCCAAGGAATTAAATCCAACACCAAATTCATATCAATTGTGTCTCTAAATTTGAAAAGAAAGTAGTCTTCCTTTTGTGATTAACACCTACTCTAACCCATTCTGTATCCAGATGGCTTCGGCTCAAGATTTAATAGAAGGGTAAGGACCCTTTTGTCCATAATCCTACTAAGGTGGTATTCCACAAAGGAGCTTTTGGCATTAGCCACACTTTAAACACTAGAGAGAGAGAGAGAAGAATAAGGAACAAAGAAGAGGAAGACAAAGCTGACTCGACATGCTTCCCAGATCAGGAGGTTTCCTGACGTCGTTGGCTTCCATCGGCTATTCTAAGTCATTATTTCCTTTTCATTTTGAATTTTATTTATTTATAAAATTGAGATGGATAGTATGATGATAGGATTTGGAATATTGATGATGTTCTAAACTCTCCTTCAAGATTTTATTTTGATTTAATGATAATTTAGTCGATTGTGTTTATTAGATGAATGTCGTGATTTGATTACGTTCGTTCATAATTTGGTAATAAATTGAGAGGGTGAACTTAATACAAATATTTAAATTAGATTAATGAGAGCTAGGCAATTTAATAGAAACCGTGTCAAATCATATTGGTAATTGTGAGGAAAGAGATTCGATGTGATGTTCTGATAGTTTATTATAG
Source organism: Erythroxylum ulei (assembly GCA_027564395.1). Classification (NCBI taxonomy): domain Eukaryota; kingdom Viridiplantae; phylum Streptophyta; class Magnoliopsida; order Malpighiales; family Erythroxylaceae; genus Erythroxylum; species Erythroxylum ulei. Next base: position 65,606,086 of record JANITX010000212.1, on the reverse strand, counting down.
TGCTTCAGATCTAATTAGGGTTTTGGATAATTTGTGAATTAAGAGATTGCAAATTTCATAATCTGATTAGGGATTAATGGTTATAACTCGAGAGAGAGTAATCAGCCCTAGGATGGTCTTGAACCAATACTCTATTGACACATAATCTGCTAGGTTAGCACTAATGATAAGTAAAATCCCCTTTCTCATAAATTGGTAAATTACTTAGGTTGATTTCTATTGTGATTGCATATTTCTCACTTGTTAATACTTTTGTGTTTAATTTTTGATTTGATTGCTTAAACTCAATTCTTGTAATTAATTTCTGTTGCATCTTTTATTTTCAGTTTTATAATTTGTCTAGCCTTAGATTTTAGGATTAGATTATTCTCCTTCCTCATGAGATCAACACCTTTAATACTACGCTATGAATTGTGTGTTTGCGGAATATTGAGGGTTTATAAGATTAAAACTTAACTCGATCAAGTTTTTGGCGCTATTGTCGGGGAGGTATAAAATTAGTTTAATTTTTGTAGTCTAAGGCTGATCGAGGCTCTGTCGTTCGATTTAGAAATCGACCTTGGAAACCGGTCAAAAATAATTAATTCCAAGATTGCAGCAAGCTGAA
>JANITX010000212.1:65586403-65598487 GCA_027564395.1 Erythroxylum ulei | reverse complement strand
CTGGTATATAAGGTGCTACCTCATCATGGAAAAGGTACGACATTAGAACTCTGATTTCCTTTGCTCTTAGCCGCCAAAACTCTTACAAAAGACTAACTTGAGCGTCTGAGGGACCTGCCGGTAATCAATTCCCGGCGCGCCTTTTGTTGTTTTGCAGGTGTCCTTTAGTTAAAGTCAGTAAAAATCATGGATCCAAGTAACAGCGTCCAGCCTCATCAAAATCAGATAGAACCAAATATAATCTCAAATTCACAGTATATAATAAAAGGCAAGCATAGCATAATTTATGGTAGTAGAAGTAAACAGTAAAAATAAGAATGGTAAGAATAATTATAAAAAACTAATAGCCTTTCCTCTCTCTTCCTTTCGATGGCCTAAACCGAACCTCTCTGTTCTTTCCTTTTTTCTGATCAGACATTTCCCGTTCTCTCTGCACAAAAGAGAGTAACTGATTACAGAGAAAGGGAAAATTTTATAAGTTTAAGGAGTAAGAGAGAGAGACAGAATTAAAAAATCACAAGAAAAAAAAGCAAATAAAAAAGAGTTTTAAAAAAATGGAAAGACGTTTCTGATTATCCTCATTTCTTTTCGCTACTCTTGGTAGCTAATTTATTACCCATTTAATCCTTTACTTCCCTATCGGTCCTCGCACTCACTGCTGAGTCTCTCAGGTACTTCTCTTAATTTATTTGTTGTTTTGACGGTAAAGGTTGAATCTTTTTGGTAGCAACTTTTGGGATTTTGGCATTTGCCTTCTGGGTTGCTTAAATTTTCTGGAATTGTGGTGGAACAAAGAAGATCTGGGTGACCCATGTTTGGGATTGTTCTAATATAAATTTTTATTGTTCTATTTCTTTTAAACATAAACTTGTTGATCTTTTTTGCAAGTTGTGAGTAATTTCTTTATCTGGAATACAAGCTTGTGGTAAAATTTTAATTCTTATATTTTGATGCTGAACCTCGTGTTTTATGTGGTGGATGTACGTAATTTCAATTGGGTGAATATCGTAACTACACAAGGTGGGGTAGGTTTTATGTAGTTCAATATTTTGATTCTAGTAAGTAATATTCCTTTTCAAAAATTTGTGATCGATAGGGTATTTCCACCCTTGCTTTGGGTTGGGTTATGTTACTAATACTTAATAAGTTATAACAGCTTAAGCTAAATTCATTCTTCATGTTTTCTGCTTGTGTGCTATAATTATATAGGGAATTAGATTAAGTCTTCTGTCATTGTTCTGTAACTGAGCATCAGTTTACTTCGTTCTACACTAACAGCATGTGGGAACGTGGTGTAAAGCTTACAATGTGATGTTGATTTCTGTGTAGTCCAGTAGTTGCAAAGGCAATGTATTAGCATGCTGATAATGATCCAAACTGAACCAGTAATCAGTGTTTTTGCTTATAAGCAACTGTATGTGATCATTGCCAACTGATGACCTCATTGAACCTGGAACAAAGGTTTGTATATATTGTATGAGAAGAAGAGTGTGCATATATCTAGTGCCCATTGTTTCCACCTGGCAATACAATGAACAATCTTGAGTTGTACTAGTAGGATGGTGTTGAATAGGCTAGTGTAGCGGCTCTGCATGTTGTTGTCCTAAATAATCTGTTACTATGACTTTCAGAATTTGGACTTGCTCAATGCTATATGGAGCGAGTTAATACGATGGAGCAAGGTCTGAGCTTAATGCCAAGAGCGTGCTTTGTGCAATGAGTGTATTCCATATACAGTCCACCAACTTATTACCCTTGATTCAATCATTTTGCACATTGATAAGGTCGTAATATCTTCTTCAGATAGTATCAACATTTGCTGAAGATTGTTTGTGTTAAAATTTTCAGATTTGCAGATATCATCCAGGGTTAGCAGACAAGTTATATGCAGTTTCATTTCCATGCTACTATTGCATCCACACATTCTCTTAAATTTTTATCCTATTGGTACTTTTTTTTTCTGTTTTCAGATAATTGTCTATATTTGTCTTTCTTTATTAGCTTCTAGGCATTGTTGATTTTTATTTTTCGCAGGTTGTATTCTAGTAAGTTCCTAAAAGATATGTAACATGAACCACTGTCCCTGCTGGATAACTGGAGTACATTGGCATCTTTGACATTTTATTAGGTGGGGTAAATCGACTCTGATGCAAAGACAAAGGTGTGCCATTGTCCATTGATTTCTTCTGGGAAGATATTGACATTGATCCAAGAACTTTTTCAAACAACACTGATATGAGTCAACAGACTTCTTTGAATAATATCCTGAATCCAGTAGCAAGCAGTTTGGCAAGTAGTACTGTATCTTCTGATGAGGCATCTTGTGTAAATGCTACTACTCGTAGTGTCCAGAGGTTTACTAGCTGGAATACAGGTGAATCTAGCTCTAGTTTTCATTCAGAAAGTCAGGTCATTGATGACGAGATAAAAAGGGAAGAAAGATGGCCTTCTTCTGTCAATCTTCATACTGTTGTTGGTTCAAGGTCTGAAGAAAGGCAGCTGGAACCAGTTGATATTCCTAATATCCTTTTCCGAGAGAGAGTTGGCATTGGCAACAGTGGCAATCAGGTTAGAAGTGGTAATTTGCTTTTACGAGGTTCCAGTTCTAATCATGCTCCACAGAATCTGAATCCAAATTCAGGGTGTGTGGCTGATGCTGGACATACTTGCCACTGTGAGGGAGGTGTTGCAGGCTCTGAGAGTATAAACTTGGATGGAAAAGAGATTGAGCGAGCATCTTCATCTGGTGTTTCTGAGGACATTGGTACCTCCTCTCGAAATTCTGGTTTTATTGTAAAGGAAATTGATGGTGGTTCGGGCTCTTCTCTTGGAGGTTGGGGTTTATCTTGCAAGAGAAAGGCTCTGGAAGGTACTTCTGCGCATTCTTATGCAGGTGGAAGTTCAACTTGCTTTCCTCAAGCTGAAAATGATGTATGGCGTGCTGCTTCTAATCATCATAGCACTTCTAGCAACTTATTGTCTACACCTTCAAGGAGTTCTCCTAGTGTTAGTATTCCCGAACAGGTGAACTGCAGAAATGGTTTTGGCATGAGAGGAGTAGCTTCTGATGCATATCATTCCTCAAGTGACTCAGGATATGTTGACCCTCTCAGACATATAGGCAGGAGAGTAAATGCAGGACATCAACAGGAAGCTGTACCATTTACTTTATCTACAACAGGAGGCACCACACATTCTAATTATTGGTCCCTGGACTTAAGATCGACTTCAGCAGCTTCAAACTCCGGCACTTCTCAGGGTCAATCTTATAATATTAATGCTTCTGCTTCATCAAGAAATGCATATGCTTCACCTTGGAACGGATCTTACTTTTTAAGATCGGGAACTCCATCAACTTCTATTGATCCTGGAGAGAGGATTGCTGCACTGGGAGAGGAAGTGAATATAAGAAGCACCCCAAGAAATAACATAGATCATCCCATGTTTGTGCCTCATAATGAGATTAGAAACATTGCACAGGACCCAGCAGGGTGGAGTATGTCCTTTGGACGCTTGAGCACTTCAGGAAATGCTCACTCAAGTAGAATTACACCCTCAAGCATCCATCATCTGCCCCCTCCTACGTGGTTCCCCATTCATGATCCCACTGCACATAATCAGCAAAGATCCACAGAATTTGCTCCTTGGTCTCTGTTTCCCTCTATAGACTCTGAATCTGGAGGTCACAATAGTCATTTTCCTTCCTTGTCTTCTGGACCTTCTGCTTCACCACAGGAGACAGTACCATCTGCTTCCGGAAGCCAGGGACAGAATCAATCACTTCCAAGGTCTGCTTTTCTGATGGATGGAAGAGGTGATAATGTTCTTGGTATGCCCCGTTCATTGAGAGCTTTAGCTGCTGATATTGAAGGGAGACACCGATTAATATCAGAGGTTAGGTCTCTCTCTCACGGAGTATCTGGGAGCACGTGTTTATATTCTTTTACTTCTTAAATTTACTGTTCACACTGCTCTGTTGTTTGAGCAGTCAACTTGTCTAACATTCACAGGATAAAATGAAAAAAATTACCATATATGCAATGGTCATTATATATAAATTTCAGGCACTTTATATTGATAAATACTTTTTACTATAATTATCTGATGAATGGATAATGTATGTGAGCAGCTGCTGATGAAGTGACTGATATTCTTTTGGGAGAATTAAAATAATTCTATATTATGGCTTGGTTCTTTATTTCTTGAACTTCAGTTTTTACACTAAATAGATTTGTGGGACATTTTGAGTTTTTGCTTTCAGGTGAATTGAAGTGGCATATGATTCTGTGCTAGCTAGTTCTTGGTTATAAATATATGGTTCCACACTTATTACATTTGGAATATGGAAACGTGTAATTCTGTGACTAATTTTGAATAGCAGTGAATTATGTTATGCTATTTTAGTGGAGACTCAAGGTTGTTGTGAAATTTTCACTAACTGTTTAAGTTAAATCTCTGCTTGCCAGATTCGTCAAGTCTTGAATGCCATGCGCAGGGGTGAAAACTTACGAGTTGAGGTTCAGTTGATTCTGAAACTGTGTATTCTCTATATTGTTATAACTTCATCGTGCATTCTTGTGATCATTGAGATTATTGTGTCCCTTGCTATGGTTGCAATGCCAGTTACCTCTAGTCACATTAGTTCATACATTTGTGTTGGTAAAACCTGATTAGTCCTACAGGCTCTAAATTGTACTCAAATTACTGTTAGATTCCTTTTTCAATTTGAAGGCATCTGGCTTACCTAAACAAAGCTAAGCCTGTGTTACTATCCAGAGCATATGTTAAATTGGCGTTGTTTGTGGTAAACTCTTCTAGGCTTGATATATGTTGATAGCATCACAGGCCAAATGAGAGTCATCTATTATAAGATCGAGCACCATGGCCCTGAATTTGTTTCTAGGAAGATACATTTCCCTTTTTATTGTAGTGTTTTCCTTTTGGTTATATTTTACAGATCTGATTTCTGGACTAGTTGAGCATTGAGCGACTTCATCTTACTTTCTTCTTAGGTACAGTTTATCTGTAATGTTTGCACAATCTGCATGGAATAACAGTTAGCTTTATTTGTCATCCATGGGTTCATGTGGAGAAGAATGTATGAATTTCCATTTCTCTCCATAAGGAGGCAATAAATGTGACATATGCTTGGCCCATATCAGCCGAAAAATAATGCATTGTATAGGGTGTGTACATGCATATGATGCTAAGACATTCTCTTTATGTTCTAAAAAACGAAATTGTTGCTACTTGCTTATGGTAGCAGTTACACCACAAGGTTTTTCAGACGAGTCCAAAATGCTGTCTTTGCTCAGCCAGTGTATTATATCACTTGTGTTGCTTTTGACCTATGGTGCAATGCTATTTCAGGATTATATGCTTTTTGATCCATTCATATATCAGGGTATGGCTGAAGTGCACGACAGGCACAGAGATATGCGTCTTGATGTCGATAACATGTCTTACGAGGTAAAGATTGGGTAGATGAGTTGTCTGCTAGTAACTTGATGCTGGATGCTTTAGTTCTGATTCAGTGAGACTCTCAGGAGTTGTTGGCATTGGAAGAGCGCATAGGAGATGTGAGCACAGGGCTAACTGAGGAAACCATTGTTAAGTTAATGAAACAAAAGCAATATCTGGCTCTTTCAATGGAATTCCAGGCGGATTTGGAGCCATGTTGTATCTGTCAGGTATCAGTCCACCAACAGATGCACACAACTGCTTTAATCTTTTGCACATTTAAATTGTGCTATGCATTTCTGAACTTTGATCAATTTGCATTATGACAGGAAGAATATGTGAATGGGGAGGATCTTGGCATGCTAGAATGTGGACATGATTTCCATTCCGGCTGTATCAAACAATGGTTAATGCACAAGAACCTATGCCCCATATGTAAGATGAGAGCTCTACCTACTTGAAGGAGAAAATGGGTCACCAGGTTGTGCAGATCTAATTGCTCTTAGTGAATCATTTAACCCAACAAGTTGGGTTGATGGTCCTCTTATTATATCTTTTCTTTCTGGGTTTAAAACCATTTTTACACCTTTTAATGAATGGAGGAGCTCCTTGCTATAAATTGCAGTGCAACTGGTAAAAAGGTTTGGCCACACCTACACAGATCAAGATGTGTGGAATAATATACGATATTGGACTGTAATCATACATTATTAACAGCTGCTTCCATGTTATGTAATCAATATTGACTGATTAGGTTCTGTCTAATTTAGACCATGATGAATTTTGCATATAAATTCAATATTAAATTTTCTAAAAATTAAAAACTGTAGAAGTTATTAAGGAATCTTTTAATGTTAAATTTTTAAGGAATGTTTTGATATTGAAAACCAATAAATTCATCTCTTTTTCATTGTCAAAATAATATATATACGAACTAGTTTTACAGCCAATTTCAAATTAGATTGTTGATGATCTGAGCTTTCTTTTAAACATAAAAAAATTCAGAATATAAAATAATAACTTTTAATGCAAATTTCACTTCTTTTCTAATATGTAACTTGCACTACTTTTCAATACATATACAAATTAAATTAAGTTAAACTAAAATTTAGACTCAAAGTGACATTATTTATTTAAATTTTTCTGAGTTACCATAATCATTGCACTAAACATTATTCTTGTTGCAATTCATCAGTCTAAACATAAGCTAGCATGCAGTTGTATTTTAGGACACGTTCTTCTTTAGACATATTTAGTCTAAGACATGGGTATTGGGTAGAGATGTGCATGTTTTTGTTTTCTGTGAAGATAAATGAGAACATACGACCTAAGACATAGATGTGTCTTTATTAGCGTTGAATTGAATTTTACTTGACATTTCTAAACTTTAGAACAAAACTATTGGACTTGTAGGAATATACACGCTCTTATATTTTTAGAGAAACACATTAAAAAAAACCCAACACTCTTCCCTAATATTCTTATTGAAAACACTAATTTTTCTTGAAAAAAAATAAAATATGCTCCTTTTCAAGGCCTTTATCACTATATCTATCATGTTTTGTTTAGAAGAGTATTATTCAACAAGAAATAAGGAATGAAATGGTGATTCTTTAGGAATAGAATAGATGAGTAATAAAATAGTTTATGTATTATTTAGTTTGCTTTATTCCTAAGAATTTTTAATGATGATATAATGATGTTTGGTTTGAAAACATAAATTTAGAATGACAAATGAATAACTAATAAAAAGATCAAAATATCCATTATTCTCCACTAACTACATCATCATCATCATCATTATTATTATAGCTAAGGAATTATGTGAATTCCTTAAGTATATTTTTGTTCAACAAGTCCTCATTCGTATTTTCAACCCACTTGAAATAGATAAAGATAGGGGGAGAATGATTTTACTTATTCTCCAAACTCAAGGAATAATTAAACCCTTGGATTATATATTCTGTATGTTTTCTTCAACCAAACAAATGAATAACTTATTATCAAAAATATATTAGAAATGGAATGGTAATTGCAGTTAGCTAAACACCCTTTTACTTTTCTTTATTAGCTTCTCTTACAGTTTGATATTATACTTTGATTTGCTTGGCACTTATGTGTTATGTGATTACAATCGTTGATTTGTTGTCTACAAATAGTATTGAAGCTTTAGTTTGCTTCATTTCGAGTTCTTCCAATAAATTTCTCAACCAAATGCGTTAATTGGTAACATTGATAACATCAATACATTCTGCTTTAGTTAATAACACCGCAACAAGTTCTTGCTTCTTAAAGTGCTAAGAAAACACTTCACTTCTAAAAGAAAAGTTGTAACCATTGGTGCTCTTTACATCATCTAAGGACCTTGCTCAATCACTATTAGTACAACCTATCAATTTTAAGTTTTCAATTCTTTTGAAAGACAAACTCTAATAAGTTGTTCATTTAATATATCTTAATTCTCTCTTGGCTACTTCATTGTGTCCTTTGTTTTGTTTTTATGTGTACCTTAAAAATAGACTTTGTTACATACACAAGATCACGTCTAATGGCAATTAGATACAACAAACTATTTATTAAGCTTCTATATTCACCTTCATTGCATTTCTTTTCCCCTTCTTCTTTACACAACTTCACGTTGACAATAAGAGAAAATACTACTAATTTTGCTTTACTCATTTTGAATGTTTTTATAGTTGATTTAATATATATAGACTAATCAATATAGATGTAGTCTTTATGTTTTTTAACTCCATTCTCAGGAAATAACACACTATTCCTAATTCAAATATTTCAAATTTTGATCCAAGTCTTTGTTTCATCCCTTCAATTTGAGTTTCATCTCTGCTTACAATTAGTAAGTTATCAACATGGAGTGAAATTGTCAATTTCATACCTTTATCATCTTTTAATAAATACAAGGTGGTTTCATTTCACTTTTACTCAGCCTCTCTTATATACCCAGTATTCATTAATTCCATTGTACTATGCTCTTGAGACTTTTTTGGTCCTTAAAGTTCATTATAAAGGAGGTACATATATTCTCCTTTACCTATAATTGCAAAACTATTAAGTTGTCCACTATAAATGATTTCATTGATGAATCCATTTAAGAATATTGACTTAACATCTATTTGAAATAACCTTTAATCAATTTGAGAAACAAGTGTAATTTGTAATCTAATATTTTTATTTCTTTTTATAGGTGCAAGGGCTCCAAAACAATCCACTCCTTGTTGTTGTAAGTAGCCTTAAACAAAAAATTTAGCCTTATGTTTACATCAAGAGCCATCAAGATTTATTTTCGTTTTATATAACCATTTTACTCTAAATACCTTGACTTGGTGCTCTCATTAAAGACCAACTTTAGTTCTTTGGCATCATTTTACCTCATCTTCGTTAGCCTTTAACCAAAAGCTGTATTATATATAGTTTACTCCAAATCAACTATATTTGAAATCTTATAGACATTTACTAAGGGTCTAGTGCCTCTTATAGTTACTTCAATGTCGTCGTCATCACTCTCTTCTTTAATGGTCTCTTCAAAATTTATTTGAGGTATTGAGTCAACCTTGGATCCTTCAACTACATAAGTTTCCTTGTTTTCGCAATTTGGTTTTTCCATTTCATCTACTACCATATCTCTTCTAATCTAAACTCTTTCAATAACAATTTTTACACTCTATAGGTTTTGCTTGGGTCACTATAACCTAAGAAAATTCCCAAATCACTCTTCCTATCAAGTTTAACATCAAGAATCTACATATAACATAAACTTCCTAAGGCTTTCAATCTAAAAGTAGAAGGCAATTTGTTAAACCATTTCTTAAATGGTGTTCTACCTTCAAATGCTTTGTTGGAAGCATATTTAACATAAACACTGAGGTGTTGATAACTTCTTCTCAAAACCTTACTTCCTTGTTAGCCATCAAACTTCTTTCTATATCCATTATACTTTTGATTTTTCTTTTAGCTACCATATTTTACTAAGGGGAATATAGCATAATGACTAAATGTTTGTTCCCTTATTTTAACATCAAATTCATCAAACTTATAGGAGATATACTTTGTGTCGTTATCTGATCTAAGTTGCTTTAGAAGCAAACTAGTTTCTTTTTCAACTCTTACTTGCAATTTCTTAAATTCATCAAGTACTTCTAACTTTTGCTTAAGAAATTAGATGTAAAAGAATATGCTAAATTCATCTATAAATATCATAAAGAACTTGCTTCCATTAAGTGATGGTTCACTCATTAATCCATAATCATTATAGTGTATTAATTCTAGATTTTTCTTAGCTCCCTATGTCAATGCTTTAAAAGGCAATCAACTTTACTTGCTAAATTAACAAACTTAATATAATGTTTTTAATTAGTTTTGGAAGACCTTCAAACTTCTTCATTTTTGATCATTTTGATTAAGGCATCACTGTTAATATGTTCTATTATATTTTTCCATAATATATATTCATCAACTGAAGCAACATTCACTTTATTAAAAGAACTACTACTTATAATAATTTTAGCCTTTCAATTTTGATCGTTTGGAAAGAGCTTTTCTTTATTTCAATTTTTAGGAGCTTAAAGAAAATTTATATGCTTATTTATCAAAAGTATACATAGAAATCATATTATTTTGAAGTTTAGAAAAAAAAAGTAGACATCTAGTATTTGAACAATTCCATCACATATTTTGATATGTACTAAACCACAACTTTATATAGTACACTCTCTATCATCACCTAATCTAACAGTAATATTTCATTCTTTAAAAGAATAGAACTAGTTGTTATTGAAATTCATATGATGATGACATTAGTGTCTATAACCAAAATATTTGTAGAAATGTGGTTGCTCATAGTCAAGACATCACTGTATTTTCCATTCTTATCATCAAAACTCTCTTAGACTACAACAACACTTGCTTTTCCATTTTTTCTTTTTCTTGTTTCTCTTCTCCTACTATAAATAGTACACCTTAAAGCAACGACCTTCGAAGTGTTTACCTCACACACTCGTAGAAACTATGCTACGAAAGCAATACTTTACAATTATAGTGGATAGTCCCTCGATTTATATTGTGAGCTACTTATGTTTTCAAATTTCCTTTTCTCATTTCTTCTTCTACTGACAACCAGTCTAGTCTCTCGATTTAGATTGTGAGTTACTTATGTTTTCAATTTTCCTTTTCTCATTTCTTCCTCTACGGAAAACCAGTACTAAGTCTAATATCACATTCGTATATGCTAGAGAACTTTCTATTCAATTCCTTGTACAATAGAGTATTCTTTATATCACTAACTGAAATAATATCTACTATATAGCATGGAATTAACAAATGCCAATATGAATTAGGTAAAGGACACAAAAGGTTATGACTAAATCCTCATCCTTAATTTTAACTCTAACACCTCGTAAATTAATATGATCTAATTAAAGTTATCAATATGATCTTTCACATGTATACTTTTTCACATCCTCAAGGTATATAAACAATACTTTTGATATGAATGATTTGTAATTGATATTTTTTTTATACTTACTTTCAAGTTTTTTCCACAATGAAACAACATTTTTTTTATAAACCATCTCTCAAGACCTCGCCACCTAAACGTGATAATAGTGTTGTGTGTCCTCAACAGAATTTCTTCATTTTTCGATGTCCCTAAATTCTCCATTATTTTTTTTCTTCTTATAACATTGTAGTGCATCCTTTTTTAGTAAGAAGTGCTCTCATTTTCACCTTTCATAGAGTGAAATCATTTGATTCATTGAATTTTTCAATACCAATCTTATGAAGAGAAGTCTTGTCAATAAACCCTATATTCGTTGAATTTCTTGATATCTACCTTACAAAACCTTATTAAATTATTTATAGATTAGGGATATTTATAAGAAATCCAATTATAATAAAATTTTATTTTCACATAATTTTGAAATCACTAATCTCTATTTTAATAGAAGTCTAATGATAAAGAACTTCTATTTTTATACTAGTAAAAAGTACCACCCCAATCCCATTTACTTCTGCTCCTCAACCTTGTCTATCCAGTATGAGACCAGCAATATTGCCCTACATCAATTAACTTATGAAATTTTATTTTTCTAACCTCATTATAACAAAGTTGGCTTTTAGCCATGTTTTATTTTGCAACAATTTGAAAATCATTGCTGAAAGCTAGCTTTTGGCGATGATTTTTACTAATATCGCCAAAAGCTTATCTTTTTGAGACATTTTAGAGAATTGTTGCTAAATGCATGTCTTTTACAATGTTTTATAAGAATTTTAGAATTTCCGTTATCAAAGGTCGAGCTTTTAGAACCTGTTTGGTTGGATGTTAATTAATGGAATGGAATGGAATATAATAGAACGGAACGAAACGATTTATAATAGAATGGAATGTAATATAGTGAAAAGTTGTTTGGAAAGGATGAAAGGGTTCATAAAATAATGTAGTAAAATGTTATTTGGAAGATGAATGAAATGGAAAGTAATATATAATAAATGACTATTATACCCCTTATATTAAAATAGTTGTTGCAAGAAGTTTATTATTTTCTTATTAATTATATACAATTTATTATTAATTATTTAATATATTTTATTTTATTTTATGCGATTTAT
>JANITX010000212.1:65556593-65574964 GCA_027564395.1 Erythroxylum ulei | reverse complement strand
GATCTTATTAAGAAGAATTATTGAGGGTATATTAAGTAATAAGTATTTATTAGTTTACGTTCTATCCTAAACCCCCAAAATCGAAGGTTTCTTATTTTTACTATTTAGGATAGAATAAAACATATCATGAAACCCTCCTTTCATCTCATTACATTTCATTTCATTATGAAACCATTAATTAAACAATGGAATTGTGTTACATTCCATCTCATTCCGTTACTAGGCCCTCAACCAAATAGGGCCTTAGTGACGACTTTGTGAATCATTGCAAAAAGATGGACTTTTAGCGATCCAAAAGTTCAAACAAAAAAATCATATTTAATATTATTGACAATGGTTCTAAGTGTAAAAATAAATTTAGCTACCAAAATTGTCAAATCATTTCAATAATTTATGAAACTATAAACTCAAAATGAACTAATATTACATAGTTTTATACTTTTTATTTTTATCTTTTAAATTATATGATTTGATAACTTTCATGATGTCACAAAATTTTCAAATGGTTTTAACATGAAGTTTGTAATATAATGATCATATATGATTCTTAAAGAAAAAATAAATATTGAAATATAGTAAGTAATATAATATAATGATATATGGTAAGTATTACAAGATTTTAATTAGAAGTTTAACAATTCTTAAAGACAAAACAATAAATAAAGTTTAGCATCTATTGTATCGAAAAGGAAAAGAAATAATTATTTTTCTAGATTCCAAGTAACATGAGACTCGGTAGAAAAGGTAAAGAAGTTCTCTATGTCTGGATTCTCAAGAAGGCTTCTTGCATATTCAAATGCATCAATTAAAACAGTCAAAGATCTTCCTTCAGGCGTTGGTTTATTGACACCCTCTTTCAACTTCTTGACTTTAACTAACTAGCAGAAGATACAGTGAATGATTCCCTATATGCGGTATGAATCATTGAATAAGATGAATCGCACATACAATGCGTTTCACTTAAGAAACAAATAGTATCGAGCTTAAATATCTAAGACAAACGATATAAGGAACCCAAATTTGAACACAAGCATACCTGATTGAATAAATATAGTTTTTGGAATCGACGACTATTTCAAAACAACCAATTTTCTTAATCATGTAGGGACTATCGAGACATTGCCACGACCTCCATTTTCATCTATATTCTCTTAAAGATTCGAGGAAGCTTTACACATCATATAGTATATACAATCAAACATTCATCTAATAACTTCCTAACAGCAAATGAGATACAGATAATAAAGAAAGAGAGATAATTTGGATAATACTAAAAGTCTTGAAGAAGAAGATCGATCATTAAAGGCAAGGGGTGATTAGAATTTGACAAGAAGATTTGTTATGCATCAATATGTTCTTCATCAGGGAGAATTTTTCAATATTCCTCCCATCAGAGCGCATTTCCTCTATCAGAAATTAGTCGCCTCATCGACATTCCGTGGTGAATTTATGTAAATGGTTTTATTCTGAAAAGTCAATAGAATACTTCTTATTTGAAAGTTCCAACATTCTAGTAATGTTAATTTTATAATCTATTAACTAAGACTACTTCATATGATAAGGTTGAGAATACTAAGAGTGTGTACTATATTTAGGGGATACATAATTAAGTGTGCTTTCCTCTAAAGTCACTATTCTAATAAAAAAATAGTTGGGTCTTTCGAACCCCTCCTCAGATATGGAGAGAGCTACTGTGATGGAATTCAAAACAGAAAGAAGTACAAAAACATTCCCTACAGAAGCACATTCTATGTTTGCCACTCACCATTAGTAAGTCAATATAACTGGATAAAGTTGAGTTTATAACCTATTGAACATCATATTTCTTTAGATTTATGAATATCCTATTTCTGGAATTGTTACTAAAAATAATCAAAAATTATATATCATATTGTTAGCTCCCCCTACCTTGCCTTTCTTTCTTTTGAAATTAAGGTTTAAAATAAGGTTAGCTTCTTCAATTGAAATTAATGATGTATTTACTTCAATAATATCACCAAAAATGTGTAATTTATTACTATTATAGGATAACAGTAATAAATTTAGTTTAAGGTTCTCGTTGTAAAAAAAAAAAGAATAATGGTGATGATCCATTAATCGAGAAGTTCATATGTAGAGTTCCTTAAGCAAGCTCTATATGCCTTAAAAGTATCGATGAACATGGTCTTAAGTTAAATACTCTAACAGGCCTTTCATTAAACAATTAGTAAGCTTTTTTCAAACAAGCATAGAAGGTGAAAAAAATGTCAACTTATACATAACCAACACAGAAATAGAATTTATCATCTTTTAAACAAAAACCCATAAAATGTCGACTTATACATAACCAACACAGAAACACAATTCACCATCTTTCAAACAAAAACCTATACATTATAAGCAGAACACAAAACTCATATAAACTCCAAAATGTAGCAAAAAAACATAACACAAAAAGGAGGGTTCTTGAAAATAGAAAAGAAGAATAGTACGAACACAGGAGACGACGCTTCTTCAATGATGATGACCACAACAGAGAAGATGATGCTTCTTTGATAGCGAACCAAAAGGAAATATGATAGCTCACATGAAAACAAAGAGAGCTTCCTTATCTATACATTCATAAATCATTATACTAATTATAATTATTATCTATACATTCATAAATCATTATACTAAATACAATTATTATCTATACATTCATAAATCATTATACTAATTACAATTATTATCTATACATTCATATAACATTATATTAATTAGTATATATAATTATATTTATTGCAATATAACTAAAAATAATTGCAATATAGTGAAAAATGGAAATCAATATTAAATATGAATATCATATTCTTAAAAATCAAATTTAATATTATTGATAATGATTGTAAGTCTAAAATTGAATCTAGTTATCAACAATGTCATTTCAAAAATTTATAAAAACTAAAAACACAAAATTAATTTATATTATATTAATTTATACTTATTATTAATCTCTTTTAAAATATATGATTTGAAAATTTTGTGGTGTCACAAAAATCTATTTATTTTATATAAATTCTATACTATTTTATAAAAACCATATATTAAAAGATTCTGAAATATAAATATATATGAAAAGAATTGGGGACGATTTTATCTTACTTTAGTGATGCTTCTAAGAAAACGTAGCCAAAGATATCCCTTTAGCGAGTATTCCATAAGATTGTCACTAAAAAGTGGTCTACATTGGTGACGATTATCGAAAATCGTTGCCAATGTTGCAACATCTTAAAAAATAACACAAAATCAACATCTTTTGTTTAATAACAATCAACGTCGTTTTTATTTCATTTTAAACAAAAATAATGAAGCTTCCTTTGGATATTCTTCTTCATTTCTTCCTCTGCTTTTTTCTTCTTCCATCATTGTCGTTGCCTTCTTCATTTCTTTGTCTTTTTTGTCATCTCCATTTAATTATCGGTTGAAGTAAGTGGTCCATGCTTTGCACTCTAGGTTTTCTACTAATCGTGACGTTGTATTTGGGTGTTATTTTATGGTGGGTTTTATGTTCTCTCCATGTGTGTTATGGTTTGGTTGATAGTGAATGTGTGGTATGATAATAATGAAGATGGTGGGATGGGTAATGCATCCAGAATGGGTTGATTGAAGCTGAATATGGATTAGGAAACTTGTTTGAGTACTGGCTATAACATATTTGATGAAAGTTTTGTTACAATTTTTTTTAACTTTTTTTAATTGTTTTTGAAAAATTAGTAGTATGTTATTGGATTTAAATTGAATGCATATTATGTATATTATAACCATAAGTTAAAATAATTACAGAAAATATATTGGGCCTTGTTGCGAAGATGGAGTCATGATTCTTCATGACTTCTTTTGCAAGTTTTGCATAATAAATAACAATGGTGTAACTTTGCCATGTTTGACTTATATTAATGCAGATTGTTGATGTCTGAGTTATGTTAATGTGGATTGTTGATGACTGAGTTATGTTAATGTGGACTGTTTATGTTTGAGTTAAGTTAATGTGTATTGTTGATGTTTGAGTTATGTTAATACGGATTATTGATAATTGGGTTATGTTAATGCGAAATGTAGATGATTAAATTATGTTAATGTAGATTGTTGATGTTTGAATTTTGTTAATGCATATTGTTAATGATTGAATTATGTTAATGTGAATTATTAATACACCTGGTAGAAACAAAGGGAAGAAGGTTTTAAGCATCCAAATTGTTCCTACCTAATAATAACCAGATCAATCAGATCCTTGCCAACAGCAACAATTAATCTCATCCAACAATGAAGCAAGTCAGCAACAACCTCCATCTACCTCAACTAGTACAGAAGGATCTTCAGGTTTGTTAATCTTAAACACCTACAAATAGACTAATGCTCAAATATATATTTACATGCTTAATGCATATTTTCTTATCATTATTCATTTGTTGTCAGGTTCCAATACCAATATAAAAAAAATAGGTAGAGGTATAATTAGAGGTTGTGAGTTGCAATAAATGAATGTTGCAATAAACAACAAGTTGTCATTACATATTGATATTTTGCAAGGTCGTTCTCTAGACAAGATTCAATCAACAAAATTATCTAGTGAGTTGGAAATAACTACCAAAACATAATTACCTTGCCTAAAGCATGCTAAGGAATTAAAGACAAACAACTTGCTCAAGAATGCTTTGGATAAAGTTTTGATAAATGTTCAATTTATTTAATTATATGCAATATTGTTCCACGTATTTTAAGATTAATTACTCTTTTACTTAATGTTTATAGATGAAATTGAATATCATCGATATCGACAATACTGATATTTCAAACTATGTCACTTCATTATTGAAACAAAAGACCAAAGATGGTCGTTATAGGTTGCATCAGTATTACAAATCTTTCCTTCTGAGGTGAAGACAAGGAGACATGTTCTAGAACGGATGTCTACAAAACATTAGAACACAATGTGTGGTTATTAGGCCTCTCCTAAAGTTCAGATTTTTTTTCTTTACCTTTACATAAGCTTCCATTAATCTTATTAAATGATTTACTGACTATCTTTTTTCTTTATTTAGGAAAAATGTGAGAAGGTCAAGGTGAACAGAGGACAAATGAAAACTCTTCACAACCAAAGCTCTAAATCAATTGTTATCGTGCAAAATGACTATGTAAGATATTGGTTTGCAACTTACAGTTATATCAATAAGCACTATATTATTTATTGTGCGTTGTGTGTTTTTTTTCATAAAACAAAGTAAGAAAGAACTACATTAACAAGAGTGTAATAGGATCACTGTGCAAATGCACTCACTATATGGAAGGTCAAGGGTGAATATCTGAAGAAGCACAAAATAACTACATAAGTATAAAATCTTGTTTAAACTTTTTAAGTTTATTTATTTTTTTAGTACTAACTAATAATATTTGCATTGAATAATGATTTTGTTTTTTTAATTTTAAAATAAAATGCAAGAGTTGTTCCAAATATCAATGTCTGAGGGAAATGAGACAAATATAGAAGACATTTACAACAAGGTGCTAGGTACACGATCCGAATATATCAAAGGTCTTAGATTTAGCCTTAAGCCAATTGTTTCATTCTCATCAAAACCACCATACGTTCAATGTCTTGAAGAGGAAAACAAGTATCTTAAAAAATATTTAGCCAAGTATGAAAGTATCTCAAAAAATTACTTGGCCTAAATTATGTAAGTAGTGAAGATGAAAACGAGGTTAGTGATTAAACTACTCTCTGTATTTATTATTTTGTATATCAGAATTTTTGAAGTTGTAATTAAAATATTGTACACAAATAAATTTAATGATATTTTATTTTTTTATAGACAAGGCTTCAAATTACCAATTAATTTTGTATAATTTTTCATAATAAATTAACCAAAAAAATCTAAATACTATATACAATAATATGAATTAAAGATGTCACAAATAATTATAATTCAATATGGCATATCATTTCATTAAAATATATATTAAAAATTTGACTATATTTTACAAAAACGTTACTAAAAACATTTGGCTACATTTTCAAAACGTAAGTTAAACTTTTTGGCTATATTTTAGTAATCGTACCTAAAAACCTTTGACTACCATAGCCAAAAGTTTTTTCTTCTGTAATTTCATATCGCACATTATTTAATCTATTATGAATATAGCCTTGCAGTTCCCCCAAAAAATGTTGTCGTATGTATTGTATGGTAAAGTGGGATTTAGGGACCTACTTCCGATCACTAGATGTTGACCATATATTATAGGCTGACAAGTCCACAATTGTTGATCCTACAACAGCCTCTTAGCCTTAGGCCACCGAAACAAAAGGTTGAAAGGCTCCAAGGAGTCACGGCGACGTTTGGTTATTACGGTCTGTGGCTAACTTTCACACCAGTCTCGAAGGAGACATTCTTATCTGATCTAGGATCCAATAATATTATCATGACAATTACTGCAACAAAACCTACTAATTTGACTGCTTCTCAGTTTTGAGGTGTCCTGTTATCTTCCACGCAGACTTCTTCCAATGTTGTCCTGAACATTTGGGGCGAAGAAGCTCAAATCAGTATATGCTCTCCCAAGAAGCCTGGTCTGCTCTCTACCGATCGCAATCTGCTGGAAAAGCTTAACATACAGGTAATGTCTGCTCATGTTTCCTCCGATTGCACTAGGAGCTAGCATGTACATGATTCGAGCTCGGGTAAGTTTCTTATCATATTTGTCACTATTGTTCTGTCGGGTTATATATCTAGATTCTCTAACTGGTAAATGTTACGTTGCTAATCAGACAGTGACATAGGTTAAGAGAAATATTATTCTTCCAATTGCCATTTCAATGCTCAAATGTGGAGGAAATTATGAAACTCCAATTTTCAAAATATAAGATTCAATTAAATATGTTTCATGTCAAATTTACAAACTTTGAAGAGTTTAGTATTGTCTCAATTATTTGTTTGAAAGTTGAGAAAGTTGAAGTACAAAAAATCCGTAAACTATAAAGTTAGTTGATGTGCAATAACAAGGTCCAGGAAGATGACTTGATTTGTTGAATTTTATACAAAAAAAGAACTCCAGATTTTCCAAACTAGGTTTTCGTGTTCAATAACTAAGTTGGTGGCCAGGAAAAGTTTCACCAGGTAGGTCGCTATGACAGGTTTCGTGTACCTATAATCTGGTGCATGTTAAATACATATTCAATCAGCCAGCAAAGGTAACTTCAAACTTTCTGAGGATTTGAGGGAACTTGAAAGAAATTAGACTCAAGTTTAAATGAATTATTTGCTAATGGTCATCTTTCTATATTACCTATTTTTTATGCCCCATTCCGAAGTAGAGCAGTCCTATATATCTATAAATTTCCAACAAGAAAATATAGGCATAACCCGATATTTCATAGACATTGTCCTCGTTTTCCCTCATATCCTTACATATACTGGATTCTATACATGAGATCAGTTCTACCATTACGAACACTGAACATGCAAAAGGAACTTACGATCAGTTCACAGAGGCAATTCCAGGAGGTGAAACATGCAAACAAACAAGCTGCAACGGAGATAATGTGCATCCTGAGATATTCCAAAGTTGAAATTAACCCTGAAAATGCTCTCTTAATCCAAAAGGTATTCACATACGATAATGTGAGCGCATACTGTTTATATTTGAAACAGAATATATTTGATTTAGTTATATTTCGAAGTGAGCTACAGTTATATATTTGCAGTTGCAATTGTAAAAAGAGAAAGATACGGTTATAGTAATGTAATATGTGCAGAGTTCAATTCATCCACTCTACTCTTAGACATTTCAGTTATGTTTCCTTTAAATTCCATAGCTGATCGACAAGCAAATGGGCTTAGTCGAGTTGTTAGATCCTTGACAAAATGTAAGTACTAGGCCATCATTCCCTGGCCGCTTAACTCAAGATATTTAGGCAGATTACACGATTTCACAAACACTTTCGGTAGATTAAACAGGAAGAAACAATCTTAGTTATATTTAATCTGGGATGACAGGGATCTCAAATGTCAATGCTTGACTAAATATTCACATCAATCATGAAAGTAGACGGTTCTTGGTTAACTATTATGTTGTCTAATCTGGCACTCTTTCGGAAATGCGCATGATGACAACTAGTCCAAGCTCAGAATAAGAAAAAAGTTACGATTTTTAAGTATCTGGCCCAAAACGAACAAAAGCATTTGTTGTTTCATCTTTTTGTTTTATTCTTACAGATCAATGAACACCTTGGCTGCTCCTTGACTTGCTTCTTTCCAAGTTGAAGTTACTTTTTTCTGCTCCCAAATGTTTTTATCTAGCTGTATGTTGATTGCCAAACGTGCCTAAATGGATAGAATTGAAACCAAAAAGCTACAATAGTGTTGAAAATTGGAAGAAAGCGTAGTTAATAATTAGAAGAGAAGCGTCATGTCACCGGTTCCGGTTTTTGGCGAGGTCCCTAGTGAGCTTTGGGAATTCCCTTCTTTTCACGCCAGAATAATGTGTTCTATCTAAATAGGGTGGGAAGAAGAAGAAGAAGGAAGAATCTGAAAACGAAGGGAAAACCAGTGAATTCGTGTTGAATTGCACATGCCACTGTTCTCCCTAGACCATGAGAAAGAGATAGATCTTAGAATCCTGAATTGCAGGTAACTTGCAAGTAATAATGAAAGAAGAAAGCATCCGTTATCTGTTAGCTGATACATCAATGTCACAAAACAAGAAATTCCAGTCAATGTTCAAAACAACCATATAGCTTCGAGGTTTGAACTTTATCAGAAATTGTTTTATGTTAAAGAAACTGGTGGGAATTGAATCAGGTGAAACAGAGAACTGAAATACAAAAAGAAATATCATCCTATTCCTGTGAGAAGAGAGACCAAAGGCTTGGCTTGTATCATGCGAGCAGTAGTAGCCATCAACCTTCCTTAGAAATAAACTTTCTTGTAGCAGATATCCTTACATACAAAAATTACATACAGAATTATGATCATCTATATATACCGAATCTAACAGCCTCATCCAATTTCCCTTGTTTTCTTTTTTCTTTTCAAGGGAATTAAAAAAATGACTGGAGGTTTTTACTTTTTTATCTTAATTCCCACCAAAACGACAAGAGAGGTAACTCAAAACGGTACAACCTCGCTGCAAACAACATCGTTGGAATTCCCAACCAACTCGTCGGGCCACGAGTCCCGAAGCAGCTTAAGCAGCATCTGCGCCTTTCTCTTTGCTCTGTCCGTACAATCGCTTTGAACCAAGAGTAAAAGCTGCGTCCACACCCCAGCCACCGCCGCCTCTCCCCGGCTCTCCACCGATGCCGTGCACAGAGCCAGCAGCGCTCCCGCCGCGTACTCCGTCGCCCTATCCGAGATCTTCAGGATCGCTTTCACCAGCAGCGGTACCGTCAGCGCGTGCGTCGCAAACGCCGCGCATCCCGCCGGAATTCTACACAACAGTTCCATAGTCGCTAGTGCGCGCTCCGCGTCGCATTTGTCGAAATCTGTCAATCTGTCTATCAGCGCCCCCGCGGCCCCGGCGGTAATCGCCTTGTGCCGCGTCTGTTTAACGAGGCACAAAGCGAACAACGCTTTAATCCCAATCTTTAAAGCCCTAGGGTAAGAAATTGGATTCCTCAGCATGTCGATCACTCCTTCAAAGATTTCGTCCACTCCGCTTATTTGCTCTCGGAGATCTGACGATCTCGTTCCAGCGACAACGATTTCGACGAGTGCCGCCGAGTTGACTCGGACTTCAATTGATGAGTCATATAAAAGATTCGCTAAGTAATCGATTCTGTCTAATTCAGAAGATATTGAGACGCACTCCGGTTCGGTTAGTGGAAACATGACTAAGAGCCCAAGTGCTTCATGGTTTAATTCCGATGAGCTTGAACCGGAGTTGTTAAAGACAAGGTCGATGAGGATTTCACGTGCATTTTGCGAGGCAATGACAGTCCGGTTCTTGTCGGAGTCACGTGCGAGTCCTCTGAGCCGGCGAAGAGCCGATAAGCGGGAAGAATTCAGGTTGGTTGCTGAGGAAGCTTGGCTAAGTAAAGACCGAACCAAACCCGGCTCGGCCGGTTGCTTCGGAGTTGGGATTCGTTCAACGCCGGAAGAGCGGTTCGCTACGCACCATTCTTGAATCAGACGGCGGAGGGTGTGGTTGGGAATGAGAGTGAAGTCGGTGAGCGGAGCCCGCGTGACGGGGCAGGTTGTATTACCGGTAGCGACCCACGACTCGATGCTGGAGCGGTCGTAGGTCTGACCTGTGCAGACGGTGACTGGGTCGCGCATGAGCTCGAGCGAGATGGGACACCTGAAGTGGTACGGAATCTGAACGCTCAAATCCAAAGGCTCTAGACTTCCAGGCATTTCTCTAGCCGAAAAGGAGGAGCGAGCTAGCTAGTTAAAAAAGAAGAAACAATGAATATGGGGTGTAATAGTGAAGGAAAACAGATGACAGGGATCTGAAAATTCTCTTAAAGGTATGTAAAGACATTGTAAGGTTTGGCTTTTCTCTTATACGAGGAGAAATGGAACAGAGGGACATAAGGGTCTGAAGGAGTCTGGGCTTATCTGACTCTTTTTGGTCACACGTGTGGTGGGATTTACTTAGAAACCAAACCCTACAATTTATAAATTGGGATGGAAATTACGTAGTAAGAAAATGGTTTGGTAAGTTGAAGTGAAATTTGTGCGAATACTTTGGGTCCCACATCCCCCATCTCATTCCTGCCTCTCAGTGATGGGAACGTAATCTTTGGTAGATACTTTCAGTTTTTACTGTATTTTGTGATTCTTAGTATTACCAAATTAAAAGGGGTTTATTTGAGATTATTACAGGAGGAAACTGGATCGTCTCATTTGCAGAACTAAGGGGTTAATGTATTTAATTTAGCGGTGAACAGGACTTTCTGTCCCGTGCCGTGTTACGTTGGTATATTTGAGGGCAACAGCATTATGTTAATGCCATGGCTTCTGATTGTGACGGATACCCCGCATCCTTTTTTCACAATTTTCCAAAACGGCTCACCTATCAATCAATCAAACCTAGACGTACATTAGTGGTTACCGAAATTATTAATGGCAATTATGGGCATTTTTCAATTCAATTATTATGGTCAAAGACACGAGTGCACCCGATGGGACACGGTAATGCAACTGTGTTGGAGTGATCTGAAGCAACAAAGCTTTTGACGGAGTGAAATCCTCTCTACTCACTAATCTTGTGCCACTCAAGCATAATTTTCCAATTTTACGGGATCAGATTTTTTGTTTTGTTTTATTCTGTTTTATTCTGTCTTATAAAATTTTAGTTATTTATTTTGCGGGTCTCATGCGAGACTCACATAAATAAATGGCTGAGATTTATTGGACACAATAAAACACCATAATATTAGACAGAAGATTTAAACTCCAATTTTACTGGATCCTACTAAAATTTATGATCTAGTGACATAGGATTAGTCTCAAGTAGTAGGTACAGAAGATTTGGTCCTGTTTTTGATGGGGAGGGTGGGTCCGACAAGACAAACTCGTAACTATTAACTAAGCACTCGTCAGCAATAAACACAAAAATGAGGGGTCACTAATTGCAAATAACCAAAAACTGTCAAAGAACAAAGTAGCCGTCCTTTTTCTCTAACTCTTTAATCGTCCTTTTTATGTTTTAGTTCGGTTCGGTTGGAGGAGGAGCGTGGTAGTCAAAGGTCAAAGATGTACAGTCGAATAAGGTGGTATCTTGGTGTAAGTGGGTCCCACACGAACATTGTTAACTGGACGATGTTGATTAAGTGGGACCAACCCTCCTTCTATGTGTTTCCCTAGTTTGTAATTGGTAATCGGCCACCAAAACCCACAGTTATTCGCCACCCAATTGTAAGAATGCCAGAATCTATCGATATCACGCACCTTATTTACATTTTATTTCTTTTCTAATTTTGAAAATAATTTTAAAGATCACTAACTCTGATTTTATAATTGATAAATTACTATATAAATATATCCAACCCCTAAGAATAATGCTGGTTTCACATTTGAAAACATACTGAAACGGAGTTTTTTATATTTATTTTTAAAAGAAAGAGGAAGTACAAAGAAACCAGGAATAAGGGATGTGGTGGTAGCAGAGCAGTCAAAACAAAACTGCAAGACCAAGTGCAGTGGCAGTGGCAGTGTTAAGACTTCAGACCACAAAACAAAGAAAGTACAAACGGAGAAGCTGAGACTGTGTCGTTTAGACTATCTAAATACGCACGCGTGGGTTGCATAGAGAGGGAGATGGAGAGAGAGAGAGAGAGCGCGAGGCACGAGCAATGCCGTCCTCTGGAGACCCAGTTGTCTCCGGTCAACCCTGCAATTATTGCCGGTACAGCTCAACACTATCCCCCTCCTCCCTCACCGATTCTCGTGTCCCCTCTCTCTCGCACGTGTTTCCAGCTCATATTTTTGCTCATGTATATTTGTTTACTGTTCCATTGTAGGGTGCACGGTTCTGCGTGTTCAAGTACGGAATTCCAAGTTCTCGACATATATCCCGTGGGTTGTTCCACCCTCGGTTCATGTGCCGCTTCATCTCATCTTATATTTCTTCTTATTGAAAATGAAGAATCGGATAAGCATTGGACTCCAAGTCCAAGTCCGGTTTCAACTTTTAAGGGAAGAATAACAAAATATATTTAAAAAAGCCTGTTAATGTGATTTTTATTTTTATGATTATTAATGTTAATATAGTTATTTTATTATTAAATATTAGATAAAACTTAAATATAAATAAATTTATTTTAACGTTTTAAATAATTTTTGTTAATAACTGTTAGTATTTACTATGTTTTATTAAAATAAATAATTTACAAAGTCAAGGTTATTTATAATTAATATTTATTTGTTAATGTATATTTTAATTGCGAAAACAAATTTAGTTTGAAATGTATGCATCTTAAGATATTTTATACTTAAAGTATGTTTATTAAATAATTATTGAATTAATTTTTTGTAAAATTCAAAATAACTATAAAATTTTAAATTAAATAATATATATTAATTTAAAGTGACAACAAATAAATTTCCTTTATTTTAAAAGCCTTTTCTTAGCTTAAAGATGCATTTTATTATCCACGTACTGTACGAAACTCTGCCAATCAAACAGAACGTGTTTTCTTCTTTGGTAGTTAAAAAGCTTTAGATATTTTAATTGACGGCTTTAGCGTGTAATTTAGCCTCAGTGGATGATAACGTCAGAAGAATTGTTAGTTGGCAGCAGTTGGTAGATTACTTCAACTAATTGTCACATCAAGAATCCAAACGAGTACGATTTGTCGTTCGATTCGTGTTTCTACTTCACTAGTCTCCAATCTTAATTAACATTTTTTGTCGAGAAGGCCTGTAATATCAGTGGGCTATGAACAAGGAGCTATAGCAGGGAACAATCGACGTTGATATTCCTTTCAGTAAAAAGAGCATACAACGAGGCGATTACAGAAGAAATTAGGCAAAATAGAAGGTTCGAGGAAGAACTTCTGGTACAAGGGTACTCAGAATGACAAGAGAAAAAAAATACAATCAACAGTATATCATTTCATAGCCCTCTCAATATTCCCCTATTCTTATTTATACACCGTACTAATGCCTGATAGCTGAATCTAATTCAGCTCATTGCTAGCCCACCACGTAACCTTTTAGGACCACAAGATCCTTCTTTTTTCGCTGTGACCTTCTCATAGCAATTGGCAAAGTTGTTGGCTCACTAGTATCACCTGTTGTGGCCTTGTCAGCACTAGAAGATGGGCCGGGTTTCATCACATTGCCTCGCTAAGAGAAAATAACCTTGTCCTCAAGGTTGTCTGAAGCACTATCGAGCGGTTCTAGTAAAGGCAGTGGAATACTCTGAGTTACAGGATTCCCAATACATTTCTTAAGAACCGAGATGTGAAAAACGGGATGTAGACGAGCAGAAGGTGGTAACTCGAGCTTGTAGGCGACAGCTCCTACGCGTTTGAGAACACGAAATGGCCCAAAATAGCGCTGCCCCAACTTCTGGTTGCGGTGGAGACGGAGTGACACTTGACGATAGGGCTGTAGTTTCACAAACACCCAATCGCCAACCTCGAACGTGGCATCTCAACGGTTCTTATCAGCCTGATTTTTCATCCGTGTTTGAGCCTTAAGCAAATTAGCCCGTAATTGTTGCAACAAGTGATCCCGTTGAACAAGTTCAGAATCGACAGCAGAAAGTTTGGCGGTTCCCGGCACATACCGAATCATGGTTGGTGGGTCTCGGCCATAGAGGGCCTTGAAAGGTGTCATGCCAGCGGATATATGGTGAGCCGTGTTATACCAGTACTCGGCCCAGGGCAAGTATTTAACCCAAGTATTCGGGGTCTCCGCAACAAAACATCGTAAATACATTTCAAGTACCTTGTTCACAGCTTCCGATTGGCCATCGGTTTCAGGGTGATATGCCGAACTGAGTGCTCTAGTTGTGCCCTGTAAACGGTGTAATTCTTCCCAAAAGGCACTTAAGAATAAGGGATCGCGATCACTGATTATTTTGGTAGGAATGCCATGGAGTTTGATAAATCCGGTCAGAAATAAGGTAGCCACTGTAGCGCCAGTGAAATTGCTCGAAAGGGCAAAGAAATGACCATATTTAGTCAGTCGATCCACAACCACAAAAATAACCGTTTTACCGAATGATGGAGGCAAACCGGTAATAAAGTCCATAGTGATTTCCTCGAAGACTTGGGTGGGCAATGGTATGGGTTGTAACAATCCAGCTGGTGCAAGTTGGGATGCCTTCATAGTTTGACAAACAAGACACGCTTGAACAAAGCGTTGAATATCCTTCCGCATTGACCCCCAGTAAAAGCTAGCAGCCACTCGGCGATAAGTTCGCTCCACTCCTGCATGTCCCCCTTCAACAGAATTTTGAAAATCCGCTAGTATTGAGTGCTTCAAGGACTGATCATTGGGAACCACAATCCGATGTCGGAACAACAAGAGCCCAGAATGAATCATATAGTCCTTGTAGTGGTCATCACCAGCCAATACCTTTTCATGAATAGCAATTAATTCAGGACAAGTTGCATTTAACTTACGAAATTCCTCCAATTTGCCAAACTGTTGGATGGAGATAGCCATGAAGCATCCAGTAGGAAGGCGAGACAAGGCATCGGCGACGGTGTTCTGCTTCCCCGGGCGGTAAAGGACCTCGAAATCATACCCGACCAATTTATACAACCACTATTGCTGCTCGGGAGTTTGAATGGTTTGCTCCGTCAAATTTTTTAAGGCTTTCTGATCAGTGACAATCGAGAAGCGGCGACCCAACAAATATTGTCGCCATTTTCCCACGGCCTGGGTGATGGCAAACATTTCCCGGTGATAGGCTGCGGCACCTTGCATTCGTGGAGATAGCTTTTGACTGTAGTAAGCTATAGGCTTTCCTTTTTGGGACAAAACAGCACCGATGCCTGTACCTGAGGCATCCGTTTTGACGACAAAAGTGTCGGTGAAATCAGGTAATGATAACACTGGTGCATTACTTAAGGCTGACTTGAGGAGCTCAAAGGCTTACTGTGCGTCAGACCCCCACACAAAGTTGTCTTTCTTGAGAAGATCAGACAGGGGAGAAGCAAGTTTAGCAAACCCTTTGATGAATCATCGATAGTACCCCGCTAAGCCGAGAAATCCGCGAACACTCTTAATCGATGTAGGGCATGGCCAGTCGCGAATGGCAAGTACTTTTGAGGGATCCACGCGCAAGCCATCACCCGCAACAATATGGCCAAGATATTCAATGCGATCCTTCCCAAAGAGGCACTTGCTTTCTTTAGCAACCAACTGGTGCATGCGTAATGTCTCAAAGACCAACCGTAGGTGGTCATAATGGGCTTCCTGGGAACGACTGTACACAAGAATGTCGTCAAAGAAAATAAGCACAAATTTACGCAAATAGGGCTTAAAAATACCAGTCATCGTGGCTTGGAATGTCGAGGGGGCATTCGTGAGGCCAAACGGCATGACCAAGAATTCATAATGCCCCTCGTGAGTGCGGAAAGCAGTCTTGGGAACATCCGCAGGTCGAACTAAAATCTGATGAAATCCAGCCAATAAGTCCAACTTTGAGAAAATAGTAGCACCAAATAGTTCATCAAATAGCTCATCGGCGGTGGGGATCGGAAAACGATCGCGAACTGTGATCGAATTCAAAGCACGGTAGTCGACACAGAAACGCCATGTACCATCCTTCTTTTTGACCAAGAGGACCGGGGATGAAAACGGGCTTGTGCTTGGTTGAATAATGCCGGCCCAGAGCATGTCCGAAACTTGCTTTTCAATTTCCTGTTTTTGGTAATGGGGGTACCGGTATGGCCGGACGTTCACTGGTTGAGCATTGGGTAGAAGATGAATAGCATGGGAGATGGTGCGAGGTGGGGGCAGCCGGGAAACAGAGGTGAAAACATCGCGAAATAGCCTCAGAAGTGGAGCCAAATAAGATGCAGCAGCAGGGGTAGGCTCATCATATTGGAAGGTAATGTGCAAACTAAAAAAAGCAGCCACACTGCCCACATCCACACAACGTCGCAAGGAGTGTAAATGAATGGGTTGAGGACTGTCAGTGATCACACCCTGTCAACAAATCTGGTTACTGTCGTGCCCAAAACAGAAAGAGGAAGAGGCATAATCGGTAACGACTGGGCCCAAGGTGGCCAACCAAGCCACGCCAAGCACTACGTCCGAACCAGATAGAGGGAGCACAAAGGAATCGGTGGTAACCGTAGTGCCTTGAATCGAAAGGGGGACTTGTCGAATCAATCCTTCACAATATAGGCGGTCGCCATTGCCGACCAGGACTGGAAAAGTAGTGGATGTATCAATGGTAAACCCCAAGTAGCGGGCCACCCGACTCTGGATGAAGTTATGGGTGCTGCCGCCGTCAAGTAAAACCTGCACCGTCTGGCCCGAAATGTGACCCACAAAACGTAGTGTGGCTGGCGAAGGGCATCCCGATAGAGCATTAAATGAGATGACGGTGGAGTCAGTGACTGTCGGGGTGGGTTGAGTAGGCAGGGAAGGAAGTTGGTCAGGTTGGGAAGGGCCAGGCTGGTGGGTGGAGTCAGAAGGCGGAGAAGGTGGGAAATCGTCATCCCCAAGAGAAACAACATCATCAAGCATAAACATCTGTGGGCGGTGACAGCGATGGCCACGGGTATACTTGTCATCGCAGTAGAAACAAAGACCTTGCTCCCGACGTTTCTGAGCTTCCAGATGGGTAAGGCGGCGGGTAGGGGGAGGTAGTGTGGGTGGTGTAGTGGCAGAATGGGTCTTAGGTGGGGTGGGTAGTAATGGTTTGCGGTCCGAACGGAGTCCGTGCAGTAACAATTTCCGGGATTCAGCCAATTTAGCCTCTTGCAAACGGGCCAGACTAATGGCGTGGTTAAGGGAAGTGGGGCGGAAGGACAAAACCTCATGTTTAATATCAGGCCGCAACCCAGAAATGAAACAATCCACAAAAAATGCAGGCGGAAGCTCGGTTGTCTGATTAGCCAATGTTTCAAATTGAGATTGATAGTCCTCGACGGAGGAGGTTTGCTGCAATTTAGACAATAATCCCTGCGGCGGCTCGAGCTCGGTTAACTTGAAACGCTCCACCAGAGCGCGAGTAAAGTGAGCCCAGCAAGACAACTGACGATTGTTTTTCATCCATTGGTACCAACGACGAGCTTTTCCCTCAAAATGAAAAGCTGCCATGGTAATACGGACGGTGTCCTCGGTCTTGTAAAACTAAAAAAATTCCTCGGCATTAAAAGGCCAAGATTCTGGATCGGTACCGTCAAAACGGGAGAGTTCAATGCGAGCAGGCTGGGGACGAAAAGGAAACTCCTCAATGTCTGAGTCATAATCAGAACGATGAGGACGGCGACCCCTAGAAGAAAAACGACCGCCACTATCAGGAGCAGGCCAAGGTGGTTTATCTGGTGAAGGAAGCTCGGCTTTGCCCTTAATAAGTTGGCCCAAATGAACCAATTGAGATGTGATGGATTCCATGTGGTGTTTCAGCTCAGTCAACGTGCCGTGTTGACCAGAAACGGTGGATTGAAGGGAGCCCAGATCGGCCTGAAGTGTCGAAACCGCAGAGTCAAGCTTAGCGAACCGAGTGCCTTCGGCCATGAGAGGAGAGTAGGGTCAATGAAAGCACCAAAAAATGTAATAACAGTGGGCTATGAACAAGGAGCTATAGCAGGGAACAATCGACGTTGATATTCCTTTCAGTAAAAAGAGCACACAACGAGGCGATTACAGAAGAAATTAGGCAGAATAGAAGGTTCGAGGAAGAACTTCTGGTACAAGGGTACTCAGAATGACAAGAGA
>JANITX010000212.1:65511398-65521442 GCA_027564395.1 Erythroxylum ulei | reverse complement strand
AAGTTCATTATTCACAAGTATGTGTATGTCGCAATATGCATAAGCATGCCAATGCATTTCTAGCCTCTCAATGATTACTCCTATTTACTATTTTAACCTTCCCGGTGAGAACGGGATGTTACAATTGGGTACTTATCAGGTATTGTTAACTTGTTCAAAGCTCTATAATCTACACACAACCTCCATCCACCATCCTTCTTCCTTACTAACAAAACTGGACTAGAATAAGGACTATTGCTCGGCCTTATAATCCCAGATTCTAACATGTCCCTTACTAATTTCTCAATTTCATTCTTCTGATAGTATGGATACCTGTAGGGTCTGACATTGGGTGGTTTTGATCCAGGCTCCAGCTGAATAACATGGTCAGTGTCCCTGTTAGGTGGTAGCTTTGTAACAGGATCGAAGACACTTCTGAACTCCTGCAGTACCTTCTTAATTTCTTCCCCGACTGTAGAGTATGAATGGTATTGATTCTGTAGCTTGTCCAACTTTGTCAACTCCCCTTCGAATTCCATTTCTGCATTCAACTCTTCCTGCCCTCCATACTCCAGAAGGAACCCCTCTGCCCCATGCTGTAAGAGCTTAACAGCAGTTTTGAGTGAGGTTACAGTAGCCTTCGTCACAGTCTCACCATATAGTTTGACCTTCTGTCCAACGTAACTGAACTTCATAATATGCTTTTTCCAGTTAAGCATAATGTCCCCTAATGTCTCCAGCCATGCAACACCTAGAATAACATCGACACTCTGCATTTCAAAAGGGAAAAAATCTTGTTTCACCATCATACCTTGTATCTTGAGTTCTACCCCTTTGCAAATTCCCACACTTTGCACCCGACAGTCATTGCCTAGTCTGACCCTGAAGCGGTTCGTGCTACTTACTTCCATCTTCATGTCTTCTACTAACCTCCTTCTGATGAATTTATGCGATGCTCCACTATCAATTAAAATTATTACCTCTGTTTTCGAAATGTCCCCTCTGAGCTTTAGGGTTTATGGACCCACTATTCCCTTGAGAGATGCGACCGACAACTCCAGCTCAGGTAAAGGCTGAGTAACATCCTCTGTCGCATATGGTTGAAGACACAACACCTGGTTAACCAGCTCATCCTCCTCTTCCTGTAACTCCATGGGTTGTTCTTCATCAGCTAAAAGGATGTGGAACTGTTTTTCCCCACACACATGCCCTAGCGTGTATTTCCCATCACGTCGGTAGCAAAGACCCTGCTGCCTCTTGCGTTGTAGCTCCTCTGTGGTTAAACGTTTGAAGGGGTAGGAGTGCTCTCTCCGGAAAACCTTTCGTCCCTCGCTACTTAGACTAGCCCCCCACTTTTTCGGTGATCTGCCTTGTGCTGGAACACTTCGGGTGTTAGGAGTCACTGCCGAAGACGACGTCTTCCCCTCATCGGTCGACTTGCGATTAGAGTTCCAAGGAGTGAAAATTGGATTAGGGCTAGCTGATTGAGCTCCCTTCACGCCCCAGACGTTTGAACCCGACACTCCCAAGCCTCCAAAATTTTTCAGTGATTTGTTGCTTCTGGAAGATTGATCTAACAAGGCCCAATTTCAGCCTTCTATCATCTAGACCAGTTCCATCAGATGAACCAACGAGTCGAGTTGGACCATCTAAATCTCAACTCTTATATCCTCCCTCAATCCATTCATGTACGCCGTTGTTACCACTTCCACAGAGGCATCTCTCAACATCGACATTACCACTTCGAATTTCTGGTTATAATTGGCCACCGTCCCTGTCTGCTAAATCTTCAACAACTCTGCTAAGGGATTTCCCACCTTTGAGCTGCCAAACCTTCGGATCACTGCTCTCTTAAATGTCTCCCACTCGGCTATTGGCGACCAGTTTTGTCGCCACTGATACCAGCTTAGGGTGTCTCCTTCCATACAGACCGTTGCCGTTTGTAACCACCGCTCTTGCGACATTTTGTTCATCTCAAATTATCGTTCCACTTGAAAAACCCAGCCAAAAGGATCCTCTCCGTAGAATAGAGGAATTTCAAGCTTCCGATGGCTTTTATCCATTCGTATCGATTCAGTTTGAGCTGATGTCTCTCCCTCGAATTTTTGGTCAGATATTTCTTCTACTTCCCCGGAGACTTCCTTAGCCTTTCCCTTAATTTCCGTTCTCCTTAAAATTTCGAAGATGGAGGAGATGTCTCCTGCCATCTTATCAAACTTGGCCTTAACCCCCGCAATATCCTCAACTATCCTCAACATTTCTTTTTCTACATTCGATTCTAGCTTCCATCTTCGTTGATACCATTCCCAATCTCAACCTTGCTTTGATACCAATTTGTTAGAGACCACTTGCTCTAACAATAAATCCACTCAAACAACAAAAGCCTGCACTACAAGCAAACACACAACAGCAGTAGAATAGGGAAGATGATGGAATAGAGATGAAGGGGGAATTGAAAATTGTTATTCCTTAGCTAGACTTGGAGAGCTAGTTGAATCTCCATACAAACACCAATCAATCTTTCATAACCGAATGCCTATTCCCTTTTCCTCTAACAACCTTTTATTCCCTTCTTCTAACTAACTTCCACATGACTCAACTCTTTCTCTAATTCCCCACTTTACCCTCACAACCCCCTCGTATATTGCCTGCATTCGTATTCCTTCTCTTGCTATATTTCTGCTGAAATCGAGTCTAAACAGTATAGCACCATTAACAAGGATTGCCATATCAAAATGATGTTCTATCATGATGAATACGATTGCATAGCAGTTGATACACTTGTTTGGATAGAGCAAACCATAGATGGGGTGGATGTATTTTTTGGACATCATTTCATAAGAAACTATAGTGATAGGAGTCTTTGTCGTTTTGAAGAAATATACAATTTGTTATGTGCAGTTGGAAAAAATTGCCTGCCATATTTTATAGGCATCTGAGCTCTTCTTGATCAGAATAGTAGGTGCTGTAACAATTGGTCAGGGTTGAAGGGAACGTTTCTATTATTGGAAGTTCTAGTTACTTCGATAGCTTATTTGAATTAGAGATCTGTTCTTACTAGAAATCAGAAGGAAAGAGACTAGAGAGAAAAGTATAGAAAAATGAGGGTCAATATTTGGAACAAGGATAAAAAGAAATTGGATAGCAATTAACATATTAAGTGTTGCCCACCTTTGTTATCTGGAAATTGGATTGTGTAGATGTTTCCAGGGGCCTGTCAATGTCATTTATTTACTACTAAATAAGTAAATATTGGGGGGTAAGAGAGTGCAACTTAAGACAATAATCTAATTATGAATCCTCTATAAATAACTACGACAACATACTATTAGTGTCATTAACTAAACAAAAAAGACTTTTTTAGACGCTTTTAATTGAAAGAAAACGTGAAGCTACAATTTTTTGCTTTCTTTGAGTTTGATTAAAAGAATCCAGCTAGGGCACCAATCATGCACATGGTCAGCTATATACACTTCTGATGCAAAAATTAAATTTAAGCCAAGAATTACAAGAATTTGAGGGAGAAAAATATGATGAAACAAAGTAATTAAGAGGTGAATTAATCACTCAATTTTCACTATGATAGCATTGCTTCCAAGAAATTACAGAGAGTTCTAAAAAGAAAGGAAATAAGAGAAAATAACATCTTTGATAACCTTTTCAACCTCAATTTAGTAACATTTATAATGGAAAATAAGAAGTAAGGAAAGAAGGAAAAATGCAAATGTCCCAATGGAATTCTCAACAAAAGTAATGAATGACTAAATATTTTTTCTTTTATTTTTTACTACGACATCACTTTTGCTACATTACTTAATCTCAATTTTTATTTTATTCTTTTAATTATTTGCATCAAGTCTCCCCTGGTAGCATCATCTTTGTCCTCAAGGATGGAAATTTGAAAATGGTTTGGTCATATCATAGTAGTAGACTCAGGTACTATCTTTAATTGTCTTGTTCTTCCACTTAAATAGGACCATGATTGCAGTTTTCCTTCCCCTTTTAACCAACTTTCTTTCCATTATTGCTTCAGGTTTGAGCTTGTAATCAAGATCACTCATGAAAGATGGTAGTGTAGTACCAGTCAACTTAGGATCATAGTACTTCTTTAACTATGAGAAAAGAAAATTTTGGTGTATCGGTGATCCCATAGGCATTTCAAGCTGATACGCCACTGGACCCACCTTATTTAATATCTAAAATGGACCATAATAATTTAGGGAGAGCTTCTCATTGTTCCTCCTTGTTATTGAACTTTTCCTGTAGGGCTAAGTTTTAGATATACCCACTCCCCAACTTGGAAAGCCCTCTTTGATTTATGCTTATTTGCAAGTTGGACCATTTTGTGTTGGGCTTTCTCTAAATGCCACCTAAGTGCCTTTTTCATCTCTTCTCTGTGCTCTAAGCTTTTTCTTATAACATCATTGCTAGACTCCTTAGGAAGGTAAGGTAGATGTATAGGAGGAGAGTAACCATAAAGACCTTTAAAAGAGGTTCTCCTATGGATGTATGGTAATTGGTATTGTACCACCATTATACTAAGCTTATTCACTTAGACTAGCTACTGGAAGTGTCCCTTCCCATGCACCTTAAGTATCTTTCCAACCCTCTACTGACTACCTCCAATTGCTCGTCCATTAGACGAAAGCTTATTCACTTAGACTAGCTACTGGGAGTGTCACTTCCCATACACCTCAAGTATCTTTCCAACCCTCTATTGACTACCTCCAATTGCTTGTTTGTCAATAGATTGTAGTATGTGGATTTTAACAAATATACCCCTTAGAGAGTCAAGAGATCATCCCAAAAATTACTCGTGAAAATGATATCCTTATTAGAGGTTATTGATCCTAATAAGCCATATAATTTGAATACATGGTCTATAAAAACCTATGCTACCACTAGGTCTGTGTAGAGGTGAGATAGTGTTGTGAAGTGAGAATATCTAGTTAGCTTGCAACCACCATAAATATAACAAAATTTCCTTGAGAGAGAGGTAGGTCCTTGATAAAATCCATGGTTGCATTTTTCCATAGGGTGTTAAGGATAGGACGTGTTTGAATTAGCCAATGATAAGCAGTATTATCACTCTTGCACTTTTGAAAAATATCATAATTTTTTATAAAATTATGATTTCCTTCCTTATGCGCTTCTATTTAAAAAGAGATTTCACCCTCTATACTATAAAGTCTCTCTCAAAATGCCCCCCAAATGGAGAGTTATGCATCCATTGCAAAATAGACCTTTTAAGCTTAAGATTATTACAAATGACTAACTTATCATGCCTTCTTAATTCTTGGTTATACCAAATGAAATAAGGATGGGATGAGGCATTACTCTGTAATTCAACTATAAGTTGTTTCATGTCAGAATCATTATCCCAACTTGCCTTTATTTGAGTTATCAAATCAAATGATAATGATTACATTATTTTACAAAAAATTTCTGACCTTGCACCTTTAATTGTCAATCAGCTGCCACATTTTCCCTCCCTTTTTTGTATTATATCTCATTATCAAACCCCATTAGCTTGGAGAGCGAAACCTGTTGTAAGGGGTAGAGATATCTTGCTCCAATAGGTATTTTAAGCTTTTTTGGTCTGTTTTAATCATAAAGTGCCTCAACATGAGGCATTGCTCCCACTTTTTCACTACGAACAAGATTGCTAATAGCTCCCTTTCATACACAGAGAGTGTTTGGTGCTTGTCATTTATCACCTTGCTAATGTAAGAGATGGTTACGTAAGTACTACCCATATTCCTACCTCTAAGGCATCAATCTCCACAATAAATAACTTACTAAATTCTAGCATTGCTATCACTAGAGTAGTTAGTAGGGTATATTTAAGTTGCTCAAAGATTTGGTGGCAACATCTTTCTATACAAAGTTGTCTATTTTAAACAATTTAATTAAAGGCTTGACAATATTCCCATAACCTCTTACAAACTTTTGTAATAGCCTGTAAGTCCCAAAAAAACCTTTGAGCTATTTAAGAGTAGTAGGAAAAGGCCAAGTCATCATTACACTAACTTTTGAAAGATCAGTGGCCACTCTTCCCTTAGATATGATATGACCAAAGTATTTCACCTTATCAATAATAAAGGTACACTTCCTTCTTTTAAGAAAGAGAGAATTCTCTTTAAGCTTTGCAAATACCTCCTCCAAAAGGTGAACATAGTGGGTAAGGTATGGGCTATATATGAGGATGACGTCAAAGAACATTAGTACAAGTTTCTTTAAGAAGGGCATAAAGATGGCATTCATAAGGTATTAAAAGGATGAAGGGGCATTAATCAGGACAAAAGGCATAGCTAGAAATTCATAGTGTCCCAAGTGAGTTTTAAAGGTTGTTTTATAAGTGTCTAGTGGGTGCATTTGAAGTTGATCATACCTTAACCTTAAATCTAACTTAGTAAAAACCTAAGATGTTGCCAACTTATCAAACATGATGATCTGCTTATTAAGATCTTTGTAGTCTATGCAAAGGCTCCAACTCCCATCCTTTTTCCCCACTAACATCACAAGAGCCTCATTAGGACTAGAAATTGCTTAGATGATGCCCTTGTCTATCACTTCTTGCAATAACCCTTCAATAACTATTTTTGCATGGTTGGATATCTTTATGGCCTCCTTTTGATGGGTTGAAATGATTTTTGAATAGGAATATAATGGTTAAACCTTGGTCTCATAAGGGACAACCCCATCGAGTCTTTAAATATGTTAGCAAACTTTGATAAGATGGTTGTTAGGACTGAAGGGAGCTCTTTACTAGGTGTTGTGGTTAATGAGAAGAAAGGAGGGGTATCAAAATAGGGCCATTTGTTAGAAAATTGCTTAATTATAGCATATCAATTTGTGGTATACTAGCTACTACCTTAATAATTTGCTTTCCCTTGATAATCTTCACAGATGTCATAGAAGATCCCCTAAGAAGTTGCCTCCTTCCTTAATAATTGAACTTCATTACTAATTTATCAAAGTCCATAATTATCCTCCCTAGGGTTGTGAGTCACTAAACTCCCAACACATCGTCATAATAACCTAAGGGAATTATCATGAAGTCACCCTAGAACTAAGTATTATGTAGCCATCATCATTTGAATTCCTTACAAATTATTTTAGTCAACATTGCATTGCCATCAGCCACAATATGGCTATGGGTTTTGTGCTCATAATTTTATGCCCCAATTTTTCTGCAACCAGCTCATCTAAGCAATTATGAACGCTTCCACTATATATCAATCTATATAAGGTTTCTTATTGTGAACTCTAATGACTCTCATGGTTTAGGAATTATAGTATCCAATGATAGCAATGGGGACTTCTAAATCACCCCTATTATCCAATTCTTCAATTTATTCAGTTTCCTTGTCTTTTAGTTCACCCTTTATGGCAAATAGTTGGGCATTCTTATGTTTTAAATGGTGACCAGGGGTATAAGGCTTATCACAAATGAAACACAAACCATTAGACTTCTTATCTTCTATCTCAGTAGGAAGGAGGGATCTTAGGACTTCATTAAGTATAGGTTTTGTGTTTTAAGGTATCTTTAGGATTGTATTTGGGTTTTTAGTTAAGGATGGGAAGGATTTGTCAACAGGGAGTTTTTTAGGTGGGTATTTTAGGGTTATGGGTTGCCCTGAATAAGCATTAATTCCTATTTTCAAGAAGGGCTTGGGTTGAGTCAGGGTGCCTTTGGTTGAGGCTTCATGAAGCTTGGCTAAATGAGAAGTATGTTTTATGGTTTTCAAAGTAAACATCTTGACATACATTTGTGTAGTATACTCCAAACCTATCAAAAATACACTAAGGATATGCTCTGTAGGCAGGGTAACCTAAGCTAAGATGATATTAAATGCATCTAAATATTCTTACATAGACCCTACTTGTTGAAAGGTTATAAGTTTTGCCATGGGGTTATACATCAATTCACAAAATCTAGTAGTTATATCAATTATATATTGAGGCCAGGTGGGAAAATTATTATACCTATTGTTCATATAATTACTGTGCCATTATAGTGTCCTCTCTAGATGGATTTATGCCAATCGAGCCTCAGCTTCAGGAAGGGTTCTAACCAAGTTAAAGAATTGCTGACACTTCTATAACCACTTCTTCAAGCCATCACCATAAAACATAGGAAATTCCAATTTAGATAATCTAGTTATCAAATTGCCAGAGCTATAACTCAGTTATCCTAGGTTATAACCTCTAAAACCAACCTTATCATCATTACTTCTAAGGGGTTTTTCAAGATTATCATAAGGTGGGTTTGTGAAATTAAGGGGCTTCTCTATGTCTTCATTCCCTTTACGATGCTTTTAAAAGGAATCAAGAGTAACTGCTTTAGTATGACCCCATATTATCAATCTTGATATTGAATTCCGCCATAAGCTAGGCATTTTAATCCATTAACATATTAGTCATGGCATTCTCCATCTCTTGAAGGGCCACCCAATGCCTGGGTTTCTGACCATGGTAATTCTTTAAGTTAATTATTTGCATTATCCTCTCCTTTTCTAATATTAGATTACATTAATAGAAAACCAAAGATATGTTAAGCTTTTAATAGAAAACCATTGTCAGAATTAACATAATTTGACCTTATTATTAACCAACCATAGAAGTTCAAGCAAAAATAGTTAAAATTGCAAGCAACTTACTGTCCTACATAGTCATTGAAGTTATTAAAACTTGGCATTAGAGTTGAATAAATGAGATAGTGACTATAGTAGAAAAAATTTATAATTTAAATATAGTAACCAATGAGAGATGTCCACGTAATTTAGAAATCAATAATCACCATTTACATACCAGATGTTACCAAATTGCTATAAAAAGAAAATTTGAGGTGGATGGGAAAATAAATTGGGAGATGAGAATGTTAGAAGAGTATAGTAGTCATATGTCTATATATATATATATATATAAAGAAAGAAAATTTGAGGTAGGTGGAAAAATAAATTGGGAGATGAGAATGTTAGAAAAGTATAATAGTCATATGTCTATATATATAAACCCAAAAAGTGCTTATACAAAAAGGATAATTGATTGCCAACTATCTAAACTCTTACTTACATGTGTTTGAAGCAAAAAAAGATATAAATTGCATCATTCAACATTTACTTTAAGTCAAAGTTTTAAGTTTGGGTTGACATTGAGTGAAGTCCTTTCTTATTTTACAACTAAAAATGGTGAGACAATTTTGAAAATTAAGAAAAAACTAACTTTTAAATTTCTTAATAATGTTATAATTCTTCACGTATATCTTATATTATGCATAACTAGCAATTTGTTAGTGGTTTTCATCAATTTTGTTACTTGAGACTGCAGTTCTTAAAGTTCATCTAAACACTTACATAATGGACTCAATATTGTGGTATGTAATCTTAACATCTTTAGATGTAAAAAAGAAAGATAACGAATATTGTGGTGGAATCAAATTTCATGCGTAATTTTATTATATGGATATAACCCAAATATTTGAGGCAAAGTTGGACATATCTTTGTCAACTATTGATTTATTGCATATTGTTTTCAAGTATATAATTTGAAAATTAGTGTTGAAGTGCATACAATTACTTGAGTATGTATATTATCTTTGTTTTGTACTTCCTAAAAATACTCTATTTTGTGAAATAATGGTTTAGATAATGACTTAGAGTTGAATATTTTTACTTACAGTTTTTTCCACATACGTTAGAATAATCAGAAATGGTATTAGTGTGTTTTATTAAAAGTAGGAGAGTTTAGGATATTCGATTCAAACCATATGGATAATGGAGTTAGTGGGTTACTGTAGCACCCCACTCCCACTAGACCCGAACCCGACATCGATGGTGATATCTGAGTCCGTGCCTGCGAAGGTGGCATGCTAGAGCACTCAATCATTCACACGTCGGTATAAATTTTTTTTTTCAATGCACTCAAAAAAGTTTCAATAGCCAATTGGAGCCCAATTTCATTTATAAACGTTTTCAGTTACGCCAAAATAACCAGTACACAATTCATTAAAAATTCACTCTCCACTTGGGCCCACTACTGAAACAAAGCACTTAGAAAAGT
>JANITX010000212.1:65500148-65511298 GCA_027564395.1 Erythroxylum ulei | reverse complement strand
TAGAAAATTATTTCCTATATCTAGTTACATATCCCTTAAATCATCATCCGACCTAACACTTCCAAGTTAAGTTATATAATATTTCAAGTAATTGGCCTTAGCTTCTTACGATTAAACTTGATTTAAGTTCTAAAAGGACCATATAATAGATAACCCTTTTTCCAAACCTTACCTACTCTTCTGTAGAAATATTTCTTTAATAATAATATGTCTAGATCATTCATTATAGGGTCAAATGTGAACAAATTGTCGAACTTAATACTAGTCTAATTGCTCCGTAGCTTCTCTTGGTGAAGAGCTATAAGACCTTTTCTTCTTACTTTAAAGTAGCTCTATAAGTGCATAGTATATGAATTAAGTCCTTCTTAAAGACCATATCTCTATCCTTGTCTTTAAAACTTGAATTATCTATCCTCATCATTAGTATAACATCTTTGTTTTCCACCACTTTGATCGTCATTTTCATTAAGAAGCCCCCAAGTAACCTCAATCCTATCAAAATTATCAACAATCTACTTTTGGTGAACAATGGAATTCATCAAATTCTCTTGTTTTCTAAATTCTATTTCTTATTCTTATTTTAAGGTCAAATCTTGCTAGATAAGCATATGGTTACAAATTCAATGAGTTGGTTGTGATCTAAATAGTCACACATGTCATCAATAAATAGGTTAGCTTATTATTGACATACTCTTTAACTCTTATAAATCAGTGCCTTATAAGTGCTTCTTAGCAGCATCATTATTCATTAATGCAGAGAAGGAGGCATAGTGGAAACCAAAGAGGACCAGGATGGTAGCATCATAATGGCTATCATGATTGGTACGTAGTTCTTAGAGTCTTGAAAATAAGAATAAACAATAATTACTCTTTTGGTCTCCTTTGTTCGGAGAACTAAATATCAAATTTTCCTATGGTATAACTACTACTAAAACCTCCTTTCCATATGAGACTTATTGTCACAGCTTCTGTAATATCATCTTTTTATGTGGTTAGGTTTCACTTTTGAAAAATTGCTCTTTTAGATTCAACGTCATAAAACCACTTTAAGTCTACTTACTTGCATCCTGGAGATTAATCAAAAGCAGATTGCTATATATAAAGGGAGTATATACAATATAGACAAACTGTAAGTTGATGATTTATCACTAGCATGGATGGATTCTTTGATCAGTCGATTGTATTGGTAGTCTTTCTAGGTGATGTTTTCCACCAAATAAATTGCACAGAAGTTGGATTTTTATGTTCTTATTCCAGACTTCTTACTCCAGTATGAAAATTACTTTCAGAATCTTGGTTTTTGGAATGAGAAATCCAATTTTTGTTTGATTGGAATTCCAATTCTCTCATGATTAACATTTTCATTTCAGTATATATACTGATACTATAGTTATAATAATGTAGTGAAAACTTAGAATTTTACCATATGATATATAGAACTAGTAAAAGGGTTTCAAACATAAGCTTAACATCTAGCTTTTTTTAACTTATTTCCTGAAGAAAGAATACATGTAAATGTGTAGATTGAGTATATCAGAACATGCTATAAGGTTTTGGTTGGGAAGTAGAAAGGTGACAACTATTCCCTAACAACTGCAATGCCAATGTTTTAGTTAAGAAGCTCAATAAGTGTTGATCTATGCCTTTTGATAGAGTTTGCTCAATAAAGGCCATGAAGTGGACGCCTAATCAACTTATATTTACATTACAAAACAAGATTAAGAGAGTTAATGGATTGATTAGTGGGTGTCACATAGGTTTTTAGATAATTATGGTCTCATGTTGTTGAACATAAAACGTGGCCATTTGGACTTGAGGGTTGTTGAAAAGATTCATAGAAGTGGCTTTGAAAGCAAAATGTGATAGTCATCTCACTAATAATATCTCTAACGAACATTAGAGATTACATAGACATGTAAAGAAGCAATACCCTTTAACACTATTTCTTATTCTTATTTTTAAAGGGTACTTAAAGCAATACCCTTTAATATTCAGTTCTTTTCGCTCTTTTATCCACCATTTAAATCAACATAAGATAAAAGAAGCAATACCCTTTAACACTACACTTTATCAAGGGAAATTAAGAACTGAAATTATGAAATTCATATTAAAAAAGAACTAAAAATAAAGAATTGAAATCAATTTTTCAAATAACAGACATTTTATCAAACACTTTACATGCATAAGAAATTCATCCCAACATCACAACCAAAATCACGTCTTGTCCCTACTATCACTAACATTTATACCTTAAATTTGTTCTCCAATCACAGAATACACAAATAAATGAAAGCAATCAAATATCCAAATTAACTTTCATCCAATATACGAAAAATACATGATAGTGGCTGCAAAAATACCTCCATTGAAGGACACGATGATAGTGGCTGGATAAGACAAACGCCGACGAGAAGAAGAAGAGTCTATGACAGAGAAATCGGGGAGAAGAAAATCGCACGAGGGGAGAGACGAAGCAGACAAAGAAGAAGACGCAGGCGGGGGGGAGAGGAGGACCTTTCGAGTGAGTTTAATATAAAAGAAAACGACGTCATCTGATGTTAAACCAAACTAAGTCATTTTCGTTTACTTTAAACACTAAAGCTGAAGTGGACGATGATGTTTACCTTGAAAATTTACCGATCGAAGCTCAAAACTTTTTTATTCCGCCAACAATTCCCGCCTTCTTTATCAATGGGCATTTTATACCGTCGCTAAAGTCCATCGCAAATTTTTCTGGAATGATTTTCCTCCATATTTATCGACGAATATTACTACTGCCGCTAAACGAAATTTTTTCCGCCAATGTTACAGACAGAAATTGATTTTTCGTTCGTAATTTGCGATGGTTTCTTTTCGTCAGTAATTTTCCATCGTTAATTTATACTTTTTTATAGTGGAACAATTAACGACATCTAATAATATTTTTTATTCTTATTTGATTAAAAGAAATTGAGGTCATTGGATGATAACGAATTAAGAGAATGTTGCAC
The DNA here is from genome assembly GCA_027564395.1 of Erythroxylum ulei. Lineage (NCBI taxonomy): Eukaryota > Viridiplantae > Streptophyta > Magnoliopsida > Malpighiales > Erythroxylaceae > Erythroxylum > Erythroxylum ulei. The sequence goes on along the minus strand of JANITX010000212.1, from coordinate 65,508,308 downwards.
TAATTTTACAACGACTTTTTCTCATGATAATATGTTGGATGTGGATTTAGATGATTTTTTTTTAGTTAAAAGTGCTATAAATGACTTTGTCAAATGAGTTAATGTTATCATTTGAAATTTTAGAATTTGTTAAAGTTGTAGATTGTTATCCAAATATTTCAATTGCTTATCAAATTCTAGCATCAGTTGAGAGATATTTTTCAAAGTTAAAATTATTAAAAACCTACTTAAAGTTATCAATGTCACAAGAAAGATTGAATAGTTTAGCTATGTTATGTATTGAAACGGATATGTTAGACAATATTGATCTTGATAATATTATTAATGATTTTGCATCTAGAAATGTTCAGAGAAATTGTTTTTCATAAATCATGATCATCTGTGTATTTGTTAGTACAATTATCTTAATGTTTTGCAGTCTAATATTGTTGTTCGATTGTTGCTATTGTTATTTTATTATTACTATTATTGTTTTTAGTGATTTTATTGTTACTGACATTTATAAGATATTATTAGTTGATTTTATGATCATTTAATATTTTGTTGAGTATATAAGACTTATAAATTGAGTCTCTTATATATACATATTAAATTTTAATAATAAAAATTTGCTTTTAAAGTTTTCATGTTTATATATTGCCAATATGTTAGAGGCTTTTTTTTATTTTGCCTAATGCCTATAAAACAATAGGAACGGCATTGCCGTTTATAGATCACGAAGGCCTTTTTTAAAATAAAATTCAGCCAATTCTATTCTATTGCTACCTCCTGCCTATTTCCATTGGTGCATTATATTCTGATAATGATAATGGGATGTACAATTGCTAACTTGCAGAACTTCGATAGTAAAAGAAGCATTGGAAAGATTAAAAAAAATTGTACCCACAGATGAAAACAAACGTTGAAAATATTTAAGTCAATGTAACGACGTTTTTCATGTCATTGTCAAAGATTCTTGGACGATTAAATCTATGCCTAAAACTTTCACGGGGTGAAGTCAGTTCTCTCCGATTTAGAAAAACAGGATTCTCTTCAGAAAACATAATAATAAGTTGGGGCAGGGTAAATATCAAGATCAGTTCTTGCATTAACCTGTTGTTCTTTACGAGCCTTTCAAGCGTCACAGAAACTTAATAAACTCCAGGTGACAGTTGGTGTGAACTAAACTAGAAATGCAGACAAGACGATCTCCCTTGTACTTGATTTCATCGATCAACAACCAACTAACAAAGTCTCAGTTTATCTTATAAGTATGTCAATGTCTCAATGACAATCCCAAATCTCATGATATGCAATTCATCTTGTAACTGAGAGCAATTGCAAAAAATGGGTCATATTCCTCCTTACAAGTATCTCTTACTTATCTGCATTCTGTTATTTACTGCTATGTCAGAATCGTTGTCAGGTGATCGTAGAACCTATATCATACACATGGACAAATCAGCAATGCCATCTACATTTTCCACACACAACGACTGGTACATATCAACACTGTCCTCTCTTAGCTCAGCAGATGATGGCATGTCACCAACCCATCTTTACTCCTACAAACATGTTTTCAATGGCTTCAGTGCAGTGCTGACAAAAGCACAACTCGAAGAACTAGAAAGCTTGCCAAGTCATGTTGCCACATTCCCAGAATCAAGAGGTCATCTCCACACCACTCGCACTCCAAAATTTCTTGGCCTAAACAAACATGTAGGGCTGTGGCCAACCAGCAAGTTTGGCAATGACATAATCATTGGTGTTCTTGATACTGGAATTTGGCCGGAAAGTGAGAGTTTCAATGACAATAACATGCCTCCGGTGCCTTCAAGGTGGCGTGGCCTATGCGAGAGTGGAACTGATTTCAATGCTTCTTATTGCAACAAGAAACTAATCGGAGCTCGCAAGTTCAGTGAAGGCATGAAGCAACAAGGATTAAATATATCAAACACTGATGACTATGATTCTCCGAGGGATTTTATGGGACATGGAACACATACATCGTCAACAGCAGCTGGAAGTCCGGTGCAAAAGGCTGATTATTTCGGTTATGCAAAAGGGACAGCGATCGGAATCGCACCGTTAGCGAGAATTGCCATGTACAAAGTACTTTTCTTTGGTTCGGATTTTAAATCTTATGATGCTGCAGCTACCGATGTGCTTGCTGGAATGGATCAGGCCATTGAAGATGGTGTCGACGTCTTGTCACTGTCCTTGGGGTTCATAGAGACGCCATTCTACGAGAACCCAATAGCCATAGGAGCATTTGCAGCCATCAAGAAAGGGATATTTGTGGCTTGCTCTGCTGGAAACGGAGGTCCTCATGGATACACCATGCTTAATGGAGCTCCTTGGCTCACGACAGTTGGTGCTGGAACTGTTGATCGCTTGTTAGGAGCGCGTGTTACCATCGGAAATGATGTTGTGACCGTTATTGGAAAATCTGTTTACCCGGAGAATTTGTTCCTGTCAGAAATTCCTGTGTACTTCGGACAAGGAAATAGAAGCAAAGAGATCTGTGAAGTGAACGCCATAAATCCCAAGGATGTTAAAGGCAAGATCATCTTTTGTGACCACGATGTCGAATCAAATGTGTTTGCACAAGCATCTGTGCTGGACTTTAAAGGTGTGGTTGGGGCTATCTTTAGTTCCAATGACGGAGAGTTTTTCCGGGTTCATGATTTCAATTTGCCCTTCGTCATAGTGAACACAAAAGATGGGTTCTTGGTGAAAAATTCTATCCTAAATTCCAGTGGAAACCTAAATGTTAGTGTTACGTTTGGTATAACATCAATAGGGATAAAACCAGCTCCAAAGGTGGCATATTTTTCCTCACGAGGGCCAGATATTAGATCTCCGTGGATTCTGAAACCTGATTTACTAGCTCCTGGACGTGATATTTTAGCTGCATGGGTGCCTAATAGAGGGTTTGCACCAATTGGTGACAATGATTATCTGCAGACAGATTATGCTCTTGTTTCTGGGACATCTATGTCGTGTCCGCATGTAGCAGGAATCGCGGCCTTGCTAAAGGCCATCCACCCTGATTGGAGTCCAGCAGCCATCAGATCAGCAATGATGACGACGGCCTATGCTGTGGACAATACTCGTGGTAGGATCATCGACATGACTTCAGGAGTTGCCGGAACTCCTCTTGATTTTGGAGCAGGCCACATAGGTCCCAACAAAGCCATGGACCCTGGGCTGGTATATGATATGGTGCCTGAGGACTACCTCAACTACTTGTGTGCAATGAACTACACAGGGGAACAGATTCAGACCATCGTAGGAACGACAAATTACAATTGTCAATATGCTAGTTTGGACCTTAATTATCCTTCTTTCATTGTCATCTTGAATAAGACCAACACTACCACCACTTCATTCAAAAGGCTGTTGACCAATGTAGCAGATACCGTCAATTCCAGTTACCAGGCCGTTACAGAAGTTCCGATGGGTATGAAAGCTTCTGTGCAGCCACCAATACTCAATTTTACTGGATTGTTCAGCACAGCCGAGTTTGAACTCACCGTGGAGGTACATTTGATGGAAATTGATGGTGTTACTCCTCAGAGTGACTCAATTGGGAACTATGGATTCCTGAGCTGGTACGAGGTTAACGGAACACATGTTGTTAGAAGTCCCATTGTCTCTGCAACTGCATCGCCTAAAACGTGATCACCTGCAAATGCCACTACTAGCCATTAACTACCTTAGCTGTCGGATTTGTTAGACAGCTCTTTCACTGGTTTGATTTCAGCTTTTCTATTGAAGTTTTAACGATGTTGCTTCCTGTTTTAACGTTTCGTACTACCTTACTTCCCCTATTTTATGTCTAATTGAAACAAAGTAGGAAAGCAAGTTGGTGCAAAACATTTAAGCAGAATATAGCTACATCTTTGTTTTCAAGGTTAGTGTTGTTCTTCTGTCTAATTTTCATATTGTTAATTACATAATTAGAATTTGTATAGAAATTGCTTGTTGGATTATTGAAAGAAAAATTCTACTCATCCACAATAAATGTTTAGTCCCAATTATCTTTAGGTTATAGAAGATAATATAAACAAAACTTTCATTTTTATCTTTAAAGATTTGATATTTAATTAAGTTCATTTTTATACTTTAAAATTATAGTTTATTCTTATGTAATATCGTTTAACTATCATGTAACTTCCATTCATGTACTATGTCATTTTGGATTTAAAGACAAACAAACTAACAATGAAAAAGAAATATGTGATAATTTAAAAAAGGATTACCAATGCAAAAGTGTCCATCCTTTTAAGACTTTTCAATTTAGTGCCCAAGTTTTTAAAATTTTTAGTTAAGTGACTAACTTTTTAAAACCTTGACAGTTTAGCTCAAAACAATATTTCCTTAATTTGTTGATTTAGCTAATAGAATCTTTATTTTTTATGATATATAGGTGTCCTCTTAAAAAAAATCTCTCTACTTAATAATATAAGCAATGGATTTAAAAATTTTCAAAAGATTTGACACTTTAGAATTAGTTATCCCTTTAAAAAGTTTGAGAGTTTAAATAAGAAAAGTGTTAGTTTAATCATTAGTTGTAAGTTAAAGACATAATTATTTAAAGACATTATTTATCTTATATATATTTAGATGTGTATGATAAAGTCCATGGGTAAATATATTTTGAAAATGAAATTTTGATGAGTTCATAATTATGATATTCATATTATATTTATGTATTATTTTTAAATTATTCTTAATCATTGTCCCATTGAGAGTAGACATTAATAGAATGTACATAAACAAGCACACATTATGTTTCTTCCTTACGAAAGAAGTAGTCGATCTTGTAAACTAAGTATAGAGATATTTAAACAAATGTATAGGTGCTTATTAGAGAATAAGTTCACTGAACTAACCTTACATGATAATTCCATTTGGAGCATTACTTGTTATCTATGGAAATTCTCATTATGATGAGTATATAAGTGATCATTTGACTTAAGATCTTCAAAGTTATCTCGTATAGGGATTGTTATGTTTTGATACTACTTATAACGTATTATAATTAAGGGTAACTCAGTCAGTAGTCATTATGAATATAGAATGAACTATATAGAAGTAGTTGAGTGATCAATAAAGAATTCATCACCCTAAAGTAATCAGGGATAATGTTTCGTTATGTTTTATTAATATTGATTCGAGAAATTCTTAGCCAAGGTGGAATTACACTTTGTTAATAGTTTATAATATCATTAATAGAATCAATTATTAATGGCAGGGGGACTAACATGATGGGGCTCAAATAGGGTGGAGATTAATTTCATGGTTTATGTATAATCGGAACATTGTATGACGAAAAGATTGAATTATACAAAGAAATCATGCATAAAAAGGTCAATTAAAATTACTTTGACATTTCTAAATATTTAGGTAATCATAATGTATTACTAGATGTCAATTTAATATGTGGATATTAATTATTTAATTAGAGAATTAAAAATAAATTAGATTAATTTAATTTATCTAATTATAAATAGGATTTATGATTATAAATTATATCAATTGCTAATTTATTTGAGAATATAATGGGTCACACACAAAGAACGGGTTAAAGAGAAAAAACATATTTTAATCAAATTGGATTTGAATGTAAATTTTGAAAAAATTTATCACTACAAGAAAACTATCAAGTAGCGATGGAAACTTACCGACGGAATGTTTACCGTTTAACATTAGCGACGGAAAACACAATACCGTTGCTATGTTTGACTAATTTAGCGACGGAACCAATGTTTGTTGCTAAATTTGGAGGGAAAATTTTCTGACAAAAATTAGCGATGAAAATATACTGATGTAACGAAAACCGTCGATAACTTGCAATGAAATGACGTGATCGGTTAGAAAATTTTCATTGTTGTGGAGAAGGATAAATTTGGCGACGGCACTATGTCTGTCGGTAATGCTAGCGAAAATGATGTCGTTAGCATAAAGTTAAGAACGTTGTTTAACTTCACCGAAAAGACATCGTTTCATTAAAACCAAAACGACGTCTTTTTGGTTTAACGAAAACGACGTCATTTTGGTGAAGTTAAACAACATTCTTAACTTCACCAAAATGACGTCGTTTTCGTCAAACCCAAATGATGTTGTTTCGGTGAAGTTAGAAAGTTGTTAACATAACGGAAACGACGTCATTTTGGAAACCAAAAGGACGTTGTTTCATTACGGTGAAAGAAAGTTATTTACCGTGACCTAAATGACGTCGTTTCGGTTTAAAAACTAAAACGAGGCGTCAACCTTCCCCTCCTTCGTTCGGACACTGCGTTTTCCTCTCCTCCATCTTCCTCCTCCGACGTCGACTGTCGTCCTTCCTCCAACCACGTGGAGCGTCTTCGACCGGCGTTCTTTGTCATCTTCTCCGGCGGTGAGGTAAGGGCATCATCTCCTCCGCCTCTTTCGAAGGTAAGTCGTCGGTTTTGATGAAAATTTTGTTGTTTTAGACTAGTTAATTGCATTGGCGTTGTTTAATTGGGTTTGATTGTATTGTGTTAGGGTATTTCATGTAAATAATGGGAAAATGTAATTAATTTGTGTTTAGATAGGGTTGAAAATTTTGTACCCTCAAAGTGTTCGATGAAATGCTTTGTATCTTAATAAATTAATTGCAATGGCTTAAAGGCTCTTTCTTTTATTACTAAATATTTTTTGTACCATTTCATCAAATACATATTCTTCGAAAGTAGATAATTTTACTTTATAGGTCTTACAAAAAAAAATCATATTTTACTATTTAAGTTATTTGAGCTGGTTTAATACGATCAACTGTAGTATATCACAAATCAGTATCCATATTACAAGTATTAGAAAATGTAATTTAATAAACACTAACTTCACTTATTTAATAAACATCTATTAACATAAAACTATGACTATAATAACCAATTCCTAGAAAATTATCCTTTCCACATTGGCAAAATGAATATTAAATCTAAGACTAATTGGACACATGATAGAAGTAAGATTTTATGGACTAGAAATTCCTAGATATATGAATAGAAATTCCTAAATATATTAATGGGAGATTTCTTATCTTTAAACTAGAAATGGTGGAGAGCCATTAAGCTAGATATATGACTGGTTCGCTAACCATGACTAATGGTTAGCGAAACAGTCATCGGTAGGCAGCACTACAAGTAGAAAATTCCCAATGTTTTCATTGTTGATGCAATATCTTTATTGGAAAAATTGTGACTGCAAGAAATTCTATATCTATAATTAGTGATGTCACACTTATGTCATTGTGCTTGTGGATCTTTTGTTGGTGTGGAGACAACACTATAACTCTTATTGATTTAAGTGTTAATTACAGTTGCGATTAAATACCTTAATGTTAATTTGTGGCAAAAATAACCAGACATTAACGTGCTAACATCATTGACACAATTGACAATAGACATGGAGTATGGAGACCCAATTTGTGTTGTGGTTACTGGGTGATATAGAAGTGTATTTTTATTGCAGGGAGACCCTTATTTCAAAAGGGGATTTCCATTTTATAGGGAAAATGCTACCGAAATTTCAACAGAATCCTCGTAAATATTTCATGAGTATAATATTTATTTGAGTATAGTTAATGACCTTCATTGAGTATAAGATTTCATGCCAACTGTTGTCATATATCCCGCTTTCTAATTATAGTATGAACGATTTTGTTATTGGTTTTCAGTCTAGCTTTATCATCATCATCTACCTTCACATACTTCAGGAACATCTTTCTGCGTTTCGATTGAGGTTAGTAATTCTGTTTTGGCTACAGATTCTTGCTCTTGATTTATTTGCTCGTGGTATGGACTTTACATCTGAACTTCCTGCATCTTGTATTGATATGACTTGCACGATGTGAAACTTGTTTGTATTATAAACTTTGGTTATATATTAATTTATACATTACGAGGTTGACTTATCTTATTGTTCCAATTACCTTAATTATGTAAATCCATAATTTGATTTATGCTCTTTTAAATGATGAGGTTTTCTGTATTTTTTATGTGCACATTTTTTCAAGGCATATTTTTTATAAAATTGTATATGTTTAATTAATCCATGACCCTTCTCGGGAATTCAAACATTGGGGACTCATTTACCTTTACCGACTCCCATGTCACATGGAATCAAACAAATTAATTATATCATTGTGAT
>JANITX010000212.1:65483016-65493052 GCA_027564395.1 Erythroxylum ulei | reverse complement strand
AGTTAGGGTGCATAAATTAAAAATAATTGTTTAAAATATATTTAAAATTTGCTATAAAACAAAATTTTAGTAAATTTGTATTTCTTAACATTTTTAACAAACCAACCACTATCAATGATAATGGTAATCATTCATTTATCTTAACCAACCATCATAATTATAATGGTTATATCATTCTCATTCCTCACTATATTCATTTCTATTCCTATTTCTATTACCTTCTATGAACCATGCACCCCCTCATTGTTCGCCATTGAGCGCCTTCACAACCGAATATCGATGCTTCAGGCCCCTCAAATCCTCTAGCCCAACAACGCTGTACCTACCCTGTCCTAATGCATCTAACCCATAATAAATAGATGGGTTAGATGCATTAGGACAGGGTAGGTACAGCGTTGTTGAGCCAGAGGATCAGTCCTCTTCTGATGGGTTAGATGCATTAGGACAGGGTAGGTACAGCGTTGTTGAGCCAGAGGATCAGTCCTCTTCTGCAGATGGTTTCGAAGTTGTGGATTGAATATGGGGACGATTCCTTGGGAATTCCCAAATAGATTGTGATTTGCAACAAGGAAATAGCTCTGTCCTTCTACCACGAGGAGTTGAACAAGCTAACCTGATTGTATTACTGGAGTTTGTGAATCATTGAGGGGTTATTTTTAAAGTGTATGTCGTGGGAGAATATGTGAAATGCATTAAGAGGAAGTCGTTGCCTGATGTTCTTGAGGTGCGTTTATATATAAAAATATAAGATATCTTAATTATATACAAAGATTCACTTACATTTAGCCCCAATTTTTTTGGACTCTCTTAAAATTCGTTAGATAAATGAGTCAAATTAGACCTTATGATTTTAACCAAATTTCAATTTAAACACTAATGTTTTAACACTAACAAAAAGAATCCTGTCGTTTCAAAAATATTAAAAAAGATTCCCAACTTAACATAACGTTAACCATCCGTAAATAATAAAACCTCGATAAATGAATATTCGATAAATTAAGAATTTTGATTAAATAATAATTTTTTTCGGTCTCGATTTGGGTCAATAGGATAAAATACTAATCTCGCTAAATGTATAAGATAATATTTTTTAAAAAATTCCTTGAGGTCCACTGAAAATATAAAATAATAATTCATTAAATAAGTATGAAAATTACATATATAATTTATAAAATAAAGTACTTCTCAAATAACATTTATTTCAAATTTTATGTTTTCCTAAAATATATATCTATAGTCAATTGATTCTTCTTTTTATGCGAACTGAATTCAATTTCATTTTTAACTTTTTGAGGACATAAATTACATTCGGCACATTTTTCTCATTTTAAATCACGCTAACTTAAGATTAATAAACTTATTTTTAACAAGATTAATAAACTTAGATACAATGCACCATCATTAATTAATTGTTTATTTATTTTCTTTTTTTAGTTACGGAGAAAAATTAATTGTTTAATTTGACAAATATAATACAAAATAAAAATTATTCTATAAATTAATAAAATATTCATTTGTCGATAAATTAATAACTCCATATAAGATAATAATTTTTCAGGTCCCAAAAATATTCATTTATAGAGGGTTTATTGTAGTTATTGTTGGAAGAAATGATTGCATGTCTTTTCTTATCTATACAAAATATGATAGAGTTTATATATTTATAGTTCATGCTTATAAGTAATTGATACTGAATTTAGATTCAATATTATTCCAATGTTTAAGGCATAACAAGAAATATAATTTTGATCAAAAGTAGTTGATCTAGATTTATACAAATAGTTGGTATGTATTAGACTAAGGTAGACTTATGCTTAATGTAAATGAAAAAAAAATACAAAGTTGGATAATCGATACTATCATTTTATGTTATATTGGTTATATCAACATATGAGAATCATAATGTGTGTGTGTGTGTGTGTGTGTGTGTGTGTGTGTGAATCTTATGAAACTTGTTAAGTTGAAGAATAACTAAATCAATCTTTAATGAAAGGATCATGATGGTATTGAATTGTTAAATCTTATACATGTGATGTGTGTTAGATGTAATAATAATTCATAAAAAGGATTATTCTTATATTTCATTAGATTACTAATAACTTTATATGACATAGTCATATATATTAAATGAATTTTTTATTTAAAATTTTTTAAAAGTTCAAAATTTTTAAATCTAAGTAGAAAGTAAGCATTGAGAATACTTAAACACTTTGATAAAATCGATGTAATGAGTTTTAAAATTTTCAGTTATTTATAGAGAATAAGATTCTCTAGTGAACACCTTTATAACTAAAACTCTATAAAAGTATGGATTTGTGAAAAGAGGAATATATAATATCAGATATTGTATGATGCAATATTATTTCTTCTATAGTTATGCCAAGTATAATAACTTACCTTTTGTCATTCCAATTAAATCAGTTAACAAGATTTTATATTAAATATGCAATGGTAAGACTTTAAAAGAGTTAAAGTTAATGATTTAGGATGTGATGCTTAGTTAAAGCATGTATTTTGAACAGATATCTAAAAGATTGGGTATAATCTTATAGACTAATTAAACAAATTATTTGTTTCAATGTATACTTATAGGAGAATGATTGTCAATATAAGTAGATGGAGTAAGATGAAATTTGAAAACTTCAAATCTCATAATAATGCATCCAATTGGAACTGATACTTTTATTGATACATTTGATGTATAGTTAAAAGGTTAGGATTTTATGATGAATTCAAAGAGTTTTTTTTTAGTGATTATTGTCAATTTATCATATCTACAAGAAAGTTAGTGGAAATGTAATTGTCCACTTTAGTAAGAGTATATAAAGGCATGCTGCCCGTAAAAAGAATAATAATTTATATTTTTCAATTGTTAAAAATATAGCTTTCTAAGAACAATTCATATTAGATATGAAAAAGTATCAACTTAATTATGGAAATTAGATCAATACAAATAAATTGGAAGTTGTTTACATATTATGTAAGTGTGAAAGGTTTTAGTATTTGAGATATCTAATACTTGTGAAGTATTAAAGATATTAATTATTCTATGTTTGAGTTGATATTGACTTCAAGGTTATAAGGATATTTAATTTGGAAGTAAATCCTAGTCAATGTATATTTTACTTGGAACAATATTATTTTGATATTGAAAAGGTATCAATGTAGCATTAATTTAGAAAAAATAAAATTTTCATTTTTTAGAAATGATTATTTGGATTAGAAGTTCTTTAATGAACCTAGTATAGTTCCTTATATTGTTCAAACGGTAATGTAATGTAGAACATTAGAGTCTTTAGGCATGCAAAATAAGCTAAGGTTTTATCAAAGATCCAAGTATGTAGTTAGGCAATTTCTCTTAATTATGGACATAATTAAGATGAAAGTTCGTAAGATTTAAGCAATTGCTCACTATAAGAATCTTGTAGAATTATCTCACTAAACCATTGTCTTAGTGGTAATATAATCATCATATAGTGATATGGTATAAGATATTTAAACAATTGGCTTAATATAAGTGGGATGCTATTTGTTTATGCTTACAACCAATCGGTAGGCTATAGTTTAATAACATAATTATTTAAAAACATTATTGATCTTATACATATTTAGATGCATATAATAAAGCTCATAGGATAAATATATATTGCAAATGAAATTATAATGAGATCATGATTATGAGATTCATATTGCATTTATTTATTATCCTTAAATTCTTTCTAGTCATTATTTTATTAAGATTGGACACTGATAAAATATAAAAAGACTAGTACACATTATGTTTCTTCCTTATGAATAAAGTATTAATCTTATAAACAAAATTATGAAAATACTTAAGCAAATGTTTGCGTACTTATTAGAGAATAAGTTTACTAAATTGACTCCATGTGAGAATTTCATTTTAAATATTACTTGCTATGTGTGAAAATTTTCATTGTGATAATTATATAAGTAATCTCTTAACTTGAAATCTCGAAAGTTATCTCATATAAAAATTGTTATGTTTTGATATTATTTATGACCTAATTTAGTCAAGCGTAACTCAGTCGATAATCGTTGAATATAGCATGAATTATAAAAGGGTTGTTGAGTGATCAATATAGGATTCATCACCTTAAAGTAATTAGGAAGAATTTTTCGTTGTCCTTGATTAATATTAATTCGGGAAATTTTTGGCCAAGGTAGAGTGACTATTTGTACATAGGTTAAAAATGTCATTAATAGAATTGATTATTAATGATGGAGAACTGACATGATTCGACTCAAGCAAAGTAAACATTAAATTTATATTCTGTGTCTAATCGAAACATTGTAAGATGAACGAATTGAATTATACAAAAAGATTATACATATAAAGGTTAGTTAAAACCACTTCGAGATTCATAAATACTTGGGAGGTGGTGATGTTTGATAGATGTCAATCTTGATATATAGATATAAACTATTCAATTAAAGAATTAAAAATAATTTAATTTAATTTAATTTACCAAATTTTAAATATAATTTAAGATTATAATTTGTGTACATTGTTATATATTTAAGAACTTAATTGGTCACTCAAAAAACGGGTTGAAGAGAGAAAATGTTTTGATTGTAAAGTTTAGAAAACTTTATAATTGATTAATATTTAATAAATAAGAATCGAGATATTGAATCTATTTGAACATATTTGATATTTAGTTAGAATTACAATTTCTAATTAAAATTATAATTTAATTTAAATTAAATTACTAAAATATCTATAACTTATTATATATAAGCTTAAATTCCAAATTAACAATTCTTGTTTATTCCTCCCAGCAATAATCGTAAAATTCTCTCAAAACATTCCATAAATGCCATTAAACAAATGCAACTAAAATAAAAAGAAAACAACAAAAAAGAATCAAACTTTATAATAAAGTACAAGTTATATTTTTTACTTTATTACAATTTGTGTTAACCATTTTATAAAAAATTAATTATTTTGACTTCAATAAATCAAAACAAAAAATTTCACATGTATTCTTCTACACAAAATGGAATCCCTCCTCAATTTCCCAACAAAAAGATCAAATCACAACACCCAAAGTCTTCGGTTTGAGGGATGAGTCAATTTAATGATACAGATATCTTCTTTGGAAAAGGCCAAAACAGCATATCAATCACATGTTCATACATGATGGTTACACCGAAGAATAAAAGCTTTGACATTTTTTTCTCGAAAAAGTTGCCTTCAACATCAAAACTAAAATGTCGACCACCAAAGGATTCTGTAAAAAAGCTGTTTTGTAGTTTGGGAGTAGGGAGTCTCTATTCGTCTAAATAACAGTAATTTACACGGGATCAGTTCATATCATATACATTCACGTAAATTCATTCCACAGAAGCACCATTGCAAGGTAGAGAATAACTGGAACGAGCGGTTTTCAGCAGAGGGGGAAGGACTAACCATTACCTCTCTCTTCTTTGATGGACCAATGGAAATTATGTGATCATACCTCAAATTAGTAGTTTGATCACTTGCCATGGAAATTTGAGGATTAACATTGGAGTCCATGAAGTAGGCAATAAGAATAAATGTCAACCAGCATTCCGCTATCATTATTAAACACGAAATAGGATGACAGCGGCAACCCAACGTTCCATATATTTCTGTCCAAGCCTTGCAAGTCAAAATAACTTGTTTTTTTGTTTTTCTACCTACCAACTGCAGTCAGAAACTTCCTCTTGCTTATTGGGTCTTCATCCACGATCACAACATCATATACCTTGTGAAGAAGCGCCTCCAGCTGAGCCACACCATACTTCTGATATTCCACAGGTTTCTTGTATCTCTGTTGGTATATTGCCTCAAAAGAATCCAAAAGGATCCGGCAAGAGTAGCTCACCAGGATCTCCTGTAATTCATACTTGAATTGCTCAATGTTTCCGTCATCAACTTCAAATCGAGTTTCTGTCGCAACATTGGCCTTACCTCGGATCCTCCTCTCTTCATTCTCCTCAACTACCACTCTTTCCTCATCTGAGCACTCATCTGAAGATCCAGCACCTAGCATATTATCCAAACTATCATCCCTAATTCCCTTTTTCTTATTGTTCCTTGCCAGAACTAAGGGCGGTGCACTTGGGCTCGCTTTCCAGTTTCGAAGGTAGACAAATTTCTTTTGGCCTTTGCCATCTATAGCTATTGCATCACTCATCTTCTTGAAGAGATTCACAAGTTTGAATGCCCCATATTCTGACACATAAAGAGGTCGTCCATATACCTTCTGGTACTCGGTAGGAACACGAGTAAGAGGCAAACATCCACCTGAAAGTTCAAGTAACTTTACCAGCTGTCCCTTGAGGCCATTTATGTCCCCTGGCTGAACCCACATGGTAGAATGACACTGATCATCACGGGAAAGAAGACCTCCTGAAGATTCATTTAAGCCAGATGGGAGACTCTGTGACCTCATACTGTTAGGGAAACAAGGAAACGACATGGAGCAATTGCCATTATACTCTGCTAATGACTGTGATACTACAGAGAAATCCCTAGAGTTGTAAAAGCTCTGCATGACCCCTCTATATACAATAGCTTCTTCTTCATTTTGAGAATCAAGGTTGTCATTTACATGACAACTCATGAGAAACCCAGCAATATCAAGAGGTCTTCCACGGGGGGGCAGTAAAGCCTTTGAGGGAGTTACAAAGCCTTCACCACGAGCCACACTAGGCCAGTCCCATACAAACTTACCAGCACTGATAAGAGCAGACGAAACGCCCACCCCAGAAGGGATGACAAGAATCACAGTGTATCCCCGTTGACCTAGTATGTGCAGTGCAGGGGCAAAATCAACATCCCCAGAAATAAGCATGATGGATGAAGGTGGAGGGTTGTCAAGGGCAAAAAGAAACAAGTCCACTAAAATAGCCTTGTCAGCGGCATCCTTCCTACCATTTGGAACATCAATGAGTTTAACACCAGTTCTCTGGCAGCCCTCCCTGAGTCTTCTGGGAAAGGAATTAAAATCCCCATAGGCAGAAAACATTATAACAGCTCCTTTAATTACAGGATGCACCCTCAAAGCCATTCTAATATTGCCAGCTACATCTTCCGACCGAACGTCACTAGGCACAGGGCAGTTCTCAATGTCCCAGAGGATGGCAACAGGACCATCAAATGAGCTTCGATTCTGCTGGTTTAATCGAGGCTGAACTGTAGGAATGTTTGGATCTGCCATAGGGGCTCCTCTCTGTTCAGAAGGATCTACAGGCATTGTTGACGCTAATGTATTTGCATTAGCCATCGATCCTGTATGTTCTTTTATAGGGCTAAAAGTTCCAGATGATAAGCATAAGAAAGAATATGTCACAATGCATTGTAGAAAAGAAATGTATAGATCCAAACACCTTAAAAAGGAACATAAAATAAGTGTAACTTTATGACATTCTATTTTATCCCTTGTTAAGAATCTTAGTCATTAACATTAACCTGGGAAACTTCAATTGATTATTTGTCATTCCCCCATTTGGAAAAGTTTGACCTTGAGTTTATATTTCTCAAATTAATCAATATCAAAATGCAAACTGCTCGAATAAAGTGAACACTTGTTATAGATTGTGGATATAATGCAAAAAGGAAAAGACTAGGGTCCCAAAAGTTGCGGAGCACCATGACTTCACATTAACCATGGAAACAAAGTCTGCCACAAGGCCATACTAATGTATGGCATTACATTATGATGGTTTTTGCATTTTTACGACGTAAACAAACTATACCTGGAAGTAATCATTCAACAAATTATTTCAGAAATAGTCCAATTACACAGTACTATCAGACAGTAACAGCAAATCTTTCTTATATCTGTTATTGTGAGAAATGCTTTGGTTGACTAACAATTCAGATACAGCTCCAACCTATATAATCACGACAAGTGACAACATGTTTACATTTCTTGATGTAACAGGTATGCCCACAATTGATAAATTTAAAGCAAGGAATTTAAATTCAAGGCGCAATGGAATCTCACAGGTAGCATCAAGATAGTTTCCAGAGCAACAACCCAGCAAAGTAAGCCATAATATAAATAAAGAAATCAGTTCGATCAAATCAAAGTGATAACTAAAACTCCGATATGAAGCAGAAAGGGATAAGAAAAGCAAATTAAAATATTTTTATTACTCTTACTTCAACTCAAAAACCCCAAGACTTGAAACAAACTCAATAGTCAATAAATTACTCTCTTCCGCACCACAAACTCTATAATCAGAATCGCGTATCCATTGTCATCACTTTTCCAGCATTATAAAACAACCCACCACGACCCAGCACAAAAAAGAACATCAATCTCCAAATCGTTACCGATTGAAACGAAGAACCATCATCAGAAAAGAAAGCAGCACAAATGGCTGTGAAAAAGACGTACCTTCTCATGCCCTCTATTAAATTAGCTTCAAGTCCTCTCCGACAACCAAGAAAGTTTGATCTTGACGAGGGAAAACAGAAAAAAGATAAAAGATCGAAGATCGAATGAGAACCAGATAAATATATAATCAACATATGAGGAATAAGAAGGACTAGAGCTGGACCAAAGAAAAGAAATTGGAATCATGTTTTTAGGGTTTTGGCTATTGACTGAACTTACCAAAATATGGGGTTTGGAATCTCAGAAATGAAGATCGCATCACACATGACCTTGCTTTTCTTGCATTTTCTTGGAAGTATTGTAGAGGAGCTGTATAGGATAGAGTTTATAAATGTACGTATAAGTCCCAAACGGGGCTCCCCCCGAGTGGATTATTAAGCCCTAACCGACAGTGACGTCGTAGTCTTCAATTCCGCGGATTCTTTCCTTTGTTATTAAGAGAAGGGATACGGGATATCGGCAGCGAAAAGTCCCCTTTTCTCAAGAATAAAAATTTTAGTAAAATTTTTATAAAAAATTTATTTATTTAAGTCTTTTATTTTTTAGTTTCAAAACTTAATAAATTTATTTTTTATTTTTATAATATTTTTTTTCAATAAATATATATTCTTTAATTATAAATAGAATTATGATTAATATAATCAAATTATTTCATAGGTTTAATTTCTAAAAGTTTATTTTAAGTATAATTTATTTAATATTTGATTGTTATCAATAATCAAATTTTATTTTAAAATAAAAACAAGAATAAAAAAACCTTAAAATTTTATGATTAATAATTACTCAAATGTTTTCAAATTAAGAGAAAAAGTTTAAGTTCTCTAATTTAATTCAAGTTGGTGCTAAAACTTGACAATTTTTTGTTAAATCATAAATACTTTCTTCTTACCGTTAAATTACATAGCTTATTTGAAATGACAAAAGGTATGATTTGGCCTTTCCAGAATTTATGTTAAACTTTGATTTAAGCAATGCCCTAATATTTGTTAAAATATATTATTTTGGTAAATATACATGATGAGCATTTTTTAAATTTGGAAGACAAAAAAAGAAAAAGAAAAAGAAAGATAGAGAAATTGAAAATTTGGGAATTTAGGAATATTTTCTGACCATATAAAATTTATAAGGTTGTTTAGTGGTGAGATTGGAATTACAATGGCAAACTCATTCAATATGTTGATTTTCACTTGTTAAATCTAAATTTGGTTTTGATTTGAATAATCATATGCCTCATGTTATCATGGATTTCAGATACGATATATATTCGTTAATATGCTCCAATCCAATTATTAAAACTTAAAAAAATAAATTACCCTTCTTCTTATGAGTCCTGGCAGATTACCTTTACAACAGAGGTTTCTTGGATTTTCAATCAATTGCTAAAATTTTGAGGTATGGTGTATCCTTAGATTAAACATAAGCTCAGAAATGGTGAAGGTACATGGTTCTAGTTCGATAGTTAGTCATACGAGAGCCTTTTATATAACTAGCAAAATAATACTGCGCAAATGTGCAGTAATAATGTCCTGTGAATTTAATTGATTATATTAATAAATAATTTTAATATATAAATTAAAATAGAAAATATAAAAATATATAAAGCAAGATTTAAAATTTTACAATCAAATTAGAAAAGTTTGACT
>JANITX010000212.1:65464119-65476023 GCA_027564395.1 Erythroxylum ulei | reverse complement strand
AGGGGGAGAATGTCACCGTTGGATTAAATGGGCGGTTGGGATGGATTACGTGGTCGTCCATCCCAACTCGTCCTTAGTATATATACTTAAAGAAACAACAAATTATTCAAAAAGAGTGCAGAAGACAAGTACCAGCTAGCCTTGAAGATTCTTAATTGGATTAAGCTGCAATTATTGCAAAAACTGCACAAAATTATCTCTCAACGGACATAAAAAGTAGATGGAATTTATAACTGATGTGTTGTACTAATTTTATATATGAGTTTTAATCTTAAGTCAAATTTTGTAACTATGTTTTAAACTGACAAATAGTCAGTTTCATGTACTCATTGTAATGTTGAATTAGCTTTTGCTAATGTTAATACATTTTATTCATTTAAAAAAACATAATTGGTCTTTTTGAGAAAATAAATTATAGATATAAAGAAGTTTTATTAGGAGTAATTTGATTGGTTTGTGGAGTCTTTATAAGGCTTTCAAACTACAAGAGGTCTTGTATTCAAGCCTAATGTTCCGAGATTCGTGCCAAAAAGTACCGTATTAGCAAAAAAAATGTACAAAACTCATAAGTTTGGTAGCAATCATCAATACTGGAGATTTTGCCTGCTATTAATCGGTATCAGCGGGTATTTTATCAGTCATCAATACTGGAGATTTTGCCTAGTATTAATCGATACCAGCCAGTATTTCTTTAAAAAATACAAGGACCTGTTTACAAAAAAAAAATAAACAACCACAACCTTCCCCCTACCACCGATGTCTTCTATCTTTCTCTCCCATTTTACTATCTCTTCTCTTAACTAGCCTAGCCCTCATCTCCTCCCTCACAAATAGAGAAATCTAAAGACCATGAACTCCTTATA
The DNA here is from genome assembly GCA_027564395.1 of Erythroxylum ulei. NCBI lineage: Eukaryota > Viridiplantae > Streptophyta > Magnoliopsida > Malpighiales > Erythroxylaceae > Erythroxylum > Erythroxylum ulei. Next base: position 65,475,160 of record JANITX010000212.1, on the reverse strand, counting down.
ACTAAGACCTTCAAACAAATCAGAGTACATTTATACTTGCATTAAAGGAACACAACGATTGATGAAAAAGTGAAGCATATCTAGGTCTGGGATGTCGCATGAAGCAGTGAGGGGGTTATAAGCCAATGAAGGATGGGGGAAAATGGGTTTTCAACATAAAAAGGGACCCACAACCTAGAATTTTCAATGGTTGATCGATATCACTTTCAATGGGTTATGTTTCCAGAACTTTCAATGAGTGATGAAAAGAGGTGTTTTGTTTACCTATAAAATCATTGGAGGTTCTTTGAGGCAAAAGTTTGAAACTTTCTTTGTGAGTTTTGTTGTTCTTGTCAAAAGAGCAAAAGGGTTTTTGATTTTGCGTAGATCGAGAAGAATATGATTAAGAATTGGTAATGATTATCGTGTTGGGAAAGACTCAGTAGTGTTAAATTATGTGGAAGTGTAAACACAATACCAAAACTTCCCAAGTCTATTTGAATAATAGGAGTAAATAAATACCAGCAACAATTCACTAACAATTACAACAAATCAAACACAAGTAACGACACCGAAATTTTTAACCTGAAGACCCCCTTCAAATCAAAGTTAAAAAATCACAGGACCTCCGGTCCGAAAAATAGCTCCGCTAAATTAAAATGTGTACAAATATCCTCTTCTCAAAGACACAAACTCAGCATCAACAAGAGAAATAAGCAACTACACAAGATAAGATTGTTAGGAACATAAAAGGAGAGAAAACACCAAAAAACGTGTCACTATTCTGAGGCTCTGACTCAAAATCCAGAACTCCAAACAAAAAATTGACCGTTCATAATGTAGAGGACTGTCTCAAGAACATACTCCTAAATTTTTAGCTCAATTCAACAATAAATGAGTATGGATCAAGGAGAGAAGTGAATTTGGTCATCCAAAAACGTCACAGTTCTTTCTTTACTTTCTCTTCCTTTTGTTTTTGCTTTATGTCGACGCCCACTGTCGAAAAAGAAATTAGCTATTATAAGCCAACAAAGGATGCGGCAAAATGGGTTTTTCTGCATAGGAAGGGACCCACAACCCTACAAATCTCCCCCTCCCAACTATGTGGAGGTGCTCGACATCCCGACAATCAAACAACATATTTGAAACTTTCCTCTTGACAAAGACTTGGTCATCATATCAAAACAATTATCATCTGTATGAACATTTTGGAGCTAAATCAATTTAGAATCTAAAACATCTCTAACCCAATGATATATAACATCAATATGTTTTAATCTACCATGGAATGTGAAATTCTTAGCTAGTTGCATTGCACTTTGACTGTCACAGTGTAGCACATATCTCTTTTGAATAAATCCAAGTTCTCTTGCAAATCTCTTCACCCGTAACAATTCTTTGCATGCTTCAACAACTATAAGTTCTGCTTTTATAGTAGATAAAGCAACACATTTTTAATCTGGATTGCCAACTTACTGCTCCCTATGCAAAGGTAATTAAATAGCCTGAGGTAGACTTTTTTGTATCAACATCTCCTGCCAAATTAGAATTAATATAACCAGAAAGGATAGGCTTCCCTGTTCCAAAACAAAGACTCACAGTAGATGTCCCACAGAGATATCTCGTAATCCATTTCATAGCATACCAATGGTCTATTCCCATATTAGAAAGAAACCTACTAATTGTACCAACAGTATGAGCAATATTTGGCCTAGTGCAAACTAGCATACATTAAACTACCCACAACTGAAGCATAAGGAACTCTTTGCATATTTTCCTTTTGCTTCACTTGTGAAGGACACTGTTTTCTACTCAACTTAAAGTGCGCTCCAAGAGGTGTACTTTCATCTTTGTCCTTGTCCATGTTGAATCTCTGAAGTACTTTTTCAATGTACTTCTCTTGTGATAGCTATAACTTTTTGGCCTTTCTATCACAAATAATCCTCATGCCAAGAATCTGCCTTGTTAGTCCTAAGTCTTTCATATCAAAAGACTTACTCAGATTCTGCTTCAACTTAGTAATCTTGCAAGTATTATGACCAACAATAAGATTATCATCAATATATAGCAATAGAATGATAAAGTCATCATCAGAGAATTTAGGCATATAAACACAATGATCACAGGAAGTCTTCTTAAAGCCTTGCTATTTTATAACTGAATCAAACTTCTTGTACCATTGCCTTAGAGCTTGTTTCAAACCATACAAGCTCTTCCTTAATCCACAAACATAATCCTCTTTCCCTTTGACTCTAAAACCTTCTGGTTGCTCCATATATATCTCTTCATTTAAATCACCATGAAGAAAAGCAGTCTTGACATCCATCTTATCAATCTCTAGATCAAGGTGTGCTACCAAACCCAACATAACTCGAATGGATGACATCTTCACTACTGGAGAAAAGATTTCCTCAAAATAAACTCCTTTCTTTTGACAAAAGCCCTTGACAACCAATCTTGCTTTGTACCGTGGAACTGAAGTACCATCTTCATGTTTCAATCTGAAAACTCATCGGCTCTTCAAAGCTTGTCGATTCTTAGGCAATTTAACTAGATCAAATGTGAGATTTTCATAAAGTGATTTCATCTCATCTTCCATTGCTTCAAACCACTTCTCTTTCTGCTCACTATCTATCGCTTCCTCAAAATTTGTTGGCTCTCCCCCTTTAAAGATATGTACATACTCATAAGGAGAATAACGTGATGAAGGTCTCCTCTCTCTAACAGATGTTTTTAAAAAAGTCTGTGGAGCCTCTGTAGATGTTGGATGTTGATCCATTGCAACATCATGTACTGGAGCATCAAAAGTGTCTACACTTTGTTGATCATTTTGCACTTGATCACCATCTTCATTGTCATCTTGAACATCATGACCTTGACGGACATTCCAGCTGAATTTGGGTATCATTTATAGAAACTGACTCAACATCAACCAAATGATCACTGCTCTAAGAATCTCTTTTCTCTACCTTCTCAAAATCCTCAATAATTTGGTCTTCAAAATTACTACATCACGACTTCTGACAAGTTTCTTCTCAATTGGATCATACAATTAATAACCAAACTCATCCTGACCATAACCAATAAAGATACATTGTCAGGTCTTAAAATCCAATTTCAACCTCTCATCCTTAGAAACATACACAAATGCTTTGCAACCAAAAACTCTCAAGTGATCATAGGAAACATCCTTGTCAAACCAAACTCTATAAGGAACATCACCATCCAAAGCTGCAGTAGGTGACGAATTGATAACATGAGCAACTGTGCAAAGTGCTTTAGCCCAAAAGAAATTTGGCAACTTTGATTCTGCAAGTAAGCATCTAACCCTCTCTGCTAAAGTTCTGATCATTCTTTCTACTAAACCATTCAACTGAGGAGTTTTAGGAGGAGTTTTCTTATGTCTAATACCTTGCTCTCTATAATAGTTATCAAATGATCCACAATATTCACTACCATTATCAGTGCGGATGCATTTCAATTTCTTACCAGTTTGTCTTTCAACTAAGACATGAAATTCTTTAAATTTCTCAAAAACTTGATCTTGGTCTTTAAAGCATAGACTCAAAGCTTCCTGGAATGATCATCAATAAATGTCACAAAATACAATGCACCACCATGTGATCTTACCTTCAAAGGACCACAAACATCTGAGTGAACCAATTCTAGTAAATACAACTTTCTTGAAGAAGGATCTCTTAAAAGAAACTCTTCTTTGTTTCAAAGCCAAGCAATGAACACACTTATTCAACCTGGCTTCCTTAACCCCTTGAAGCAATTTTTTCTTGGCCAAACAGTTAATCCCCTTCTCATTCATATGACTTAGTCTTCTATGCCATAATTTTGATGTAGTATCACTCTCTACCATAGTCACTGAGCCTTCAAAAATAAAACCTTGCAATATGTACAAGTTAGAGGATTTGTTACCTCGAGTTACAACCATTGAACCTTTTGTAAGTTTCCAATGTCCAATGTTAAAAACATTGCAATAACCATCTTCATCAAGTTTTCCTGCAGATATCAAATTCAAGCAAGTTCTTGGTGCATATTTGACATTTTTAAGAACGAACCTTGAACCATTGTTAGTTTCCAAACAAACTGTTCCAATGCCAATCATACTTATCTTGCTATCATTTCCCATCTTCAATATCCCAAAATATCCAGGAGTATAAGAAGTGAAGAATTCCTTTCTTGGAGTGACATGATAAGAAGCACTAGTATCTACAACCCAATTAGTCTCATAACATACCAAATTGATGACATTTTCATCATAAGCAGCAAGGAGATCACCATCAACAGCACTAACAACACGATTCTGATCAACATTGTCCTTCTTTTCTAGTCTCATTTCCTTTTTCAGCTTAAAGCAATATTTCTTAATATGCCCTGCCTTACCATAATGATCACATACAAACTTTTTGTACTTAGGCCATGACTTGCTTCTACTTTTCTCTCTACCTTTCTGACCTTTGAATTTGTTTCTTCCCCTCTCTTCTGTAATCAAAACATCAAATTATGAAGATGATGTAGAAGAGCCTTAAGATCTTCTTCTCACTTCCTCATTCAAAACACCACTCTTTGCATATTCTATGATTACCACACCATTAGGAGCAAAATTGGTCAGTAAAAAATGAAAAGTTTCCCAAGAATCACGTAAAGTATTAAGCAACCAAAGTCCACATGTCTCATCATCAAATCTTATACCCATTCCAAACAGTTGATCAATAACATCTAAAAATCATTCAAATAATCAGAAATAGCACTGTCCTCCTTATCTTTCAAGTTCATCAACTAGTTGAGTAAAAATAATTTGTTATTTCCTATCTTCGATACATAAAGTTGCTCAAGCCTATCCTATAGAGTTCTGGCAAATGTATCATTAACAATGTGATTAAGAACATTAGCTTCTACCCATTGTCTAATAAAACCACATAATTGCTGATGTTCAAATTCTCAGTCTTCATCAGACATAGACTTAAGTTTATTAGTGGCAAACATAGGCAAATGCATCTTTTTCACAAATAACAAATCTTTCGTCTTACCCTTCCATTTGTGGTAATTGGCTCCATTCAAGCAAATCGTTATACTAATATTAACCTCCATAATTCAAATAGACCGACAGAAATAAATCAACCAATGCTCTAATACCACTATGTTGGGAAAGACTAGATATTGCTAAATTCTGAGGAAGTGTAAACACAATACCAAAACTTCTCAAATCTATTTGAATAATAGGAGTAAATAAATACCAGCAACAATTCGCCAACAATAACAACAAATCAAATACAAGTAACGACAGTGAAATTTTTAATATGAAAAACCCTTTCAAATCAAGGGTAAAAAACCATAGAACCTCCGGTTTGAAAAATAATCTACTAAATTAAAATGTGTATAAATATCCTCTTCTCAAAGACACAAAGTTAGCATCACCAAGAAGAATAAACAACTATACAAGATAACATAGTTAGGAACATAAAGGAAGAGAAAACACCAAAAAACGCGTCACTGTTTCAAAGCTCCGATCTTAAGATCTCCAAACAAAAAATTGACAGTTTATAATGTAGAGGGCTATCTTAAGAAAACACTCTTAAATTTTCAACTCGATCCAACGGTAGATGAGTGTGGATCGAAGAGAAAAGTGACTTTGGTCGTCTAAAAACATCACAGCTACTTCTCTGCTCTCTCTTCCTTTTCTTTTTACTTTGTATTGATGCCAACTGCCGAAAAAGAAGTCGGCTATGATAAGCCAACGGAGGATGGGGCAAAATGGATTTTCCACATAAGAAGGGACCCACAACCTAGAACTTTCAATGGTTGATGGATATCACTTTCAATGGGTTATGCTTCCGGAACTGTCAATGGGTGAAGAAAAGACGTATTTTGTTTACCCATTAAATCATTGGAGAATATTCTTGGAAGTTCCTTGAGGCAAAAGTTTGAAACTTTCTTCGTGAGTTTTGTTGTACTTGTCAAAGGAGCATAATCGTTTTCGACTTTGCGTAGATCGAGAAGAAGATGATTAAGAATCGATAATAGTCATGGAATTAAAAGACAGTTGCCAAGATTGTTGATTTTCACGTTTTGGCTTGTTATTATTGACGAGCTTCATCAGGGTTTTTCTTAGGTGAGCAATTTTGGATTCTCTTAGATATTTTTCACAACTTAAGCTCTTACCTATGTTATTTAGTTAAACTTTCTAATGCTAATTATTGTACAAGCCTTTTCCTTTTTTTTTCCTCGCTATTGTTTTTATATTTCTTTGTTTACATGAAATTTTCACCCAATTCTAAATGAAGTTTGTTCTTACAAATATTAAGTGCCATTTGAAGTTAATCTACATGCCCCCTTCCCCGAACCTTCTAAATGTCACATAAGTTTTGTAAATATATCATTATTTAGCAAATTACCATTTTTTATTGGTCAAAGGAAAAATGATTATGATAATATGTGAAATTATTTTTATGTGAAAAATAATGTTAATAAAAATAAATAAATTGATATTATTTTAAATTTATATTGTTATAATTTTTGGAGACGAGAGTTAATGTAAAATTATAAATTATACAATATAATATATTGAAGGACTATTTTGTAATTTTAAAAAATTTTAGGAACTATTTTATAAATTATAAAAATTACTTAAAACAGTACCTGATATTAATCGATACTGATACAGCACCGTACCTAATCAGTACTGATACAGTACCGTACCAGAACCAAATCCGATACTAATATCGGTACAATATTTATAACATTCATAACATTGTTCGAGTCGAGCTTATTAAATCTTGGCATTTCCTCTTTCAATATTCACACTCTCAGTAGCGTATGTTATGCTACATCAAGATAAAGAGTAGAATTTGACTAGGATCACCATCCCAGGCACACCAAGAAAGGGAAAAGTGTTAGGACCAATGTCGAGGGTATTTCAGGAAGGGGAGAGAATAACAGAAACATAAATAAGCCTCGGATATGGAGAGTATACTCGAGAATAAAGAAAGAGGGGGCAGAGAGGAGTGAGTTAGTTAGTTAGTTAGTTAGCGGCTGAATTGACACAAGGGCTGGGTTGTAACAGCATGGCCTCAGTAGGTAGTTTTGAGGAAAGAGGAGGTGAGGAAAGAGGCATTGAGGAGAAAGAAGAGAAATATTGTAAACAGAAAGAATTTCCTTCTTTCTTAGGAGCAATTCAGCTCTGGGAGGGGTGTCCAGTGGAATCACTCTTGTAATAGCAGTATAGTTCCTTTCATATATTCAATAATATACATTATCTCTAGTTTATAAGGCTAGAGTTCTATCAGAAAGAGAGACGAATATAATTGCATCATAGAAGGGGAGAATTTCTTCTATAACAATGCACTATCCTACTGAATTCGAATCCATTTGTGGTCATATTTCCATTTTCCCGAAATAGATGCAGCACCAAGTGAGAGAAAACAAAGTATTCCTCAAGAAAAAATACAGCCATTTTTTATGTCTCCTTAAGTAAAACGTTCAGGAACAAAGAGCAGGCTAATGGACATATGATAGTAATTCCCAAGTTCAGAGAAAGGATGTGCTAAGGTAGTCAAAGTTCATCACCTAAGGTAACCAATAAACACACATTCATAACACTGTACAAGTGATGTCCATATATGCAAATTAAGAATCCGAGAAACAACTCTTGTAATATGACCCAAAAAAAAAACCTGACAAAGGATAAGTTCCTTGCATGAGAGCTGCGTTTACAATTGCAGGACCCTCTCAATTGCAGCAATATAAAACTCCTTTGGCATGGTGCCAACCACAGACTCTTGCTTCTTCCCATTCTTGAATAGCAGAACCACAGGCACAGCCTTAATTTCATAGTCCTCAGCAATTTGTATATCACTGTCCGTGTTGAGAACAAAACACTTAAGCCTCCCATCGTACTCTCCAGCAATCTCATCAATCACCCGGTGGACCATTTTGCAGGGTCCACACCAACTTGCATAGAACTCAACCAGGACAGGTATATCACTTTCCAAAATCGAATTCTCCCAAGAGTCCTTTGTAACCACTGCCGCTAAACATATTCGAAACATGTTAAGATGGCACCCAATATGTGTGTGCTTCATATGTCTGACTAACACCTCATGCATAGAAGGTCAATGACAAACCATAAAACAAGCATAAATTAAGCCAATGCTGAAGAAGAAGGATCCAATATTTCAACCCATTGTCCAAGGAACATAATTTTTAACAACATAGAGATAAAAATATCACGTTAAGTGTCGACCATAAGATCCAGATGGTACACAAAAACTATAAGCATGAAAAAGCACTTCACATTAACTTAATCAAGTGACACCCAGCATCCGTTCTTCATCGACATCATTGCACGAGCATCTCATCTTCAATGAAAAACCTGTAGCTAGCATAATCACTAACATCCAACCGTCTCACATTTTCTTAGCTTCACCCAATCAACAAGTTGGTAATTTCCCACTCAACATAAAACAACCTAGCGGATGAGTAAATAAATCAGAAAATAAAAGGACCCAAAAAGGGTAGAAGATAATCACGGACCACAATTACAGAGCAATCCTTGCTTGTTATATTATTAAAACAATCCACGATTTTTAGCCATTTTTCAGTATCCGTTTTAAGTATTCACCAATCGTTTCTTCGAAGTGTGATCCATTTCGGAATGTTTTGTCAACCGAGCGGCCTTAGACAACAAAACGAACACAAAATCAACTTCCAAATACCTCATTGTATTAAAAAAAAAATCCAGGGTTTGGACGCTAAAATTACTAAACAGTAATTTAAAAGAAGAGCCACCAAAGAAAGATTGAATCTTTAATTGAAAAGATTCAAAATTTAACGAAACAGAAGAAAATTGAGAGATGAAATGAGGATCTTAAAGCGTAGTAATAATAGTACCTCTAGAACCGCGAGCGCAAAGGACCTTCAACGGAAGAGGAGGACACAATTTGAGGACGAGATTTCTTGGTGTTGGCGGAGGGAGACATAGAAAGGTAGAGCTGTACACGCGGTTGCTGAGTGAGACGGAGGAGAGTGACGGAGCTAGAGGAGAGCAAATGAAGGTGGAAGTAGTCGCCATCACAGAAAAGCTCTGCTAGAAATGTACGGGAGTGTTAGAGAAGAGAGGTATATCAGAAATTACAGGCCTGTACTTCATTGAACAATTAAGATGAAAGTGGGACCCACAAAACATAAGAAGGTTATGGTTTACGATTAATTGATTTGTTTTTAGAGCTAGCAATGGGGTAGGTCGAGGCTGTTTTGGCAAAGCTACGAATGCCGTCGGAGTTAGTATCAAATTTAAGCTATATTTGGCAGTCAGCTGATAGCTGATAGCTGATTCTATCAGATGATTTAATCAGTGAATTGTATTAGTTGTTTGTTAAAGATGTTTGATAAAATTAGTTGTTTAGTATGAGCTGTTTAAGTGTAAAATAACTTATAAGGATATGACTTTAAAAAAAATATAAGAATAAGAATATTATATATTTTAGTATTTCAATGAATATTTTTATAAGAATTTACATTTTAGATATTTAATTCTACAAAAATTAAGTTTATAACTCTAATAAAAAACATAAAACATATAATAATAATAATAATCATCATCATCATCATGATGGTTGATCCAAACATAAAATATAAAAATCTAAATGAAGTTTAACAACACAATTCAAATAGAGCAAAAGAAATGAACACCATCATTTAAAGCAAAGGTTTATAACAATTTAAGAACGATATCTAACTGCCATTAAATTAGAAGCAATATTATCACAAATAGTTGTCATCTCTCGAGTTCTCTGTTCTTCAACGCCTTCTTGTGTAAAGCTAACTTCAACATCTTGAAATATATTTGGAGGTATAAATTCAAGATCTTGATCAATGATATTAAAATTCGGGTTGCCAATTGTACTTATTCTAATATAGTTATGAAACATAAAAGATGCACAAATTATTCTATTTTAATTCATCAATGAATACTTAGGCATTTTCTCCAATATCTTCCATCGAGCTTTAAGAACACCGAAAGTCCTCTCAATACTTCTTCTCAATGATGGATGAGCTAATCCAAGAGGATCTCAAAAAGTTTTTAACCAAGTTCATAATGTCTTAAAACATTCCATGTCAATATAAGTGCACAAATAATAAAAACAATAAATTAAATATAGTAATGCATAGATAGAAACAATGTTTAATGTTTTTTTTATGTTTGTTATACTCATACATAAACTTTATGTATTCAACTCTCTTTTTATCATCTAGTAAACTAAAAAAAATGACCCTTCATTGCGGATCTTCAATCAACAAGTAAGCAAAGTAAAATTCAGGAGTACCAATCTCTAAACTAGGCAAAGGACATAGTTTTTCCAAAGCATTCGTAACATCATGATGTGACGCACCTGTACCAGTACTTTGTGATGCACTAATATTCATCATGTTCAAAATTTTCCTAATAGAAGCATTCATCTCCATTATTGCACTCTGTCTCTCTTGAATCAATTACATCATATCGTCAACTCTCTCATACATTGCTGCAGATCTTCCTACCCTTTTAATGGAATCAGTTCTTGCACTCTTGTTGCTTTGTGAACTTTCATTCTCCAAAGCCCTTTTGCTTCTTCTTCTCTCACTTCCTTCATCATGTGAAGCTTGAGGGGTAGCAATAGGAGTAGATGCATGGGTCAGGGTGGTTTCTCTCCACACCTCTTCCCAGTCACCAATCACTTGATAATTGCTTAGAGCACCAATCTCATCTATATTCTCATAATCATGATAGCTTGACAATTGATGATGAACATTATGACTATCAGGTGGAAAAGGAACATATACTTCCTCAACTTCTTGTTGTTCTTGTAGAGGGTTAGCCACAGGACAAAATGTAATTTCTACTCGGGCCAAACATCCAAAAAATTGATCCAACTTACATTCAAGCTTAGGTTTAAGGCCTTCCTCTTTAAATGTTTTAAAATTGTTGTTCTCCTACACAAAAATAATTAACTTATATTTAACTATTTATTTAGCATTAAAGTAAAGGAAAATAACTTAAAATGGGCTAACC
>JANITX010000212.1:65359162-65376824 GCA_027564395.1 Erythroxylum ulei | reverse complement strand
GCCACTTACGACGAACTCAAGAAAGGAAGAGAGAGTATTGCTTGATGGGTATCTTTTTAAATTCAAGAGGCTCAAAAGCCATTGAAAATACAGACGGATTTCCCGTATCAGATAGGTTTTCTTCCTCCTCGTCAGTTTCTGTTCCTAAGAGGAAGTGGTCAAATGTTTTGCCAGTTTTTGTTGCTCTCGTGGTTTTGGCAGAGATCCTGTTTCTGGGTCGTCTTGATATGGCTAAAAATGCAGCTTTAGTTCATTCATGGGCTGATAGTTGGTTTGATAGATCGCTTCCGTCGCGTGATTGGGGTGTGGGGAGTGAGGATTTGGGAGCTAGATTCGGACGTCTTCACGACACGCAGAAAAATTTGGAAACAGAGAGCTGCGAGGAATGGTTGGAGAGAGAAGATGCTGTTGTTTATTCCAGGGACTTTGGTAAAGATCCTATCTCGGTCGTTGGCGCCGAGAAGGTCTGTTTCAATTCCATTCTTTTGTTTTAGACTTCCTTTGATGAACGTGAAAAGTTTGACTTTGATCGACTATATGTTAACTGTTGCTAGTTGCTTGATCCGTGGGTGTTTTTGTTGAATTATTGTGTATGGAATGAGTGAATAGCTTCACTTCTAGAAGGTTAAAATTTTCAGTCTTGATTATGAGATCCTGTGTAGAGCAGGGGTTAGTTTTTCTTCTTTATTCATCCAAGTGGACCATCGTCTTCTAATCGAATATAGTTTTGATCGGTGGAGAAGAGGATTATGTAGCCGTCTCTAACAAGATTTGGAGACAAAATGCTCGGTGTTACTTGAATTTATACAATACAGAATATGATATTTCCATGGAATTGATTACCGAGTTATGAGTAATATTTATGTACTTAGTGATAGGTGGGAATTCGAAATGTTCAAAATTTTATGATGTTGAACTGACGGTGACGGCACTTAGTTAACTGAAAATTTCTTCAGTTGACTCTGTTAAAATCTCTCTCCCTGAATTTGTGTGGTCTCCGTCCAAGTGCAACAGAGATACTAAATGCATATTGACCATTAATTTTAAAATAAAGGGATTGGGGTTTTAGTGAAATATATTGGTACCACTCGTACGCTGAAACTAGGCTTATAGGCTTCAGGTTGAGAACCATGCTCCACCTTGGAAAATATAGGCTACTCAGTAAAACTTCAAATTCAATTGCTTGGAAGTGCGAGGCAACCATGAATAGATACTGCTTAGCTTGTTGGACCTGCTGTCTTATTAAAACATATGTGTTTTGATGCATTACTCTGTTGTATCTTTTAAGATTTTTTCCCAGTTTGGATTTTTTAAATTAACTATTTTGAGATTGAATATCAAACTTTTGCTATGAGGTTCACAATATTTTCCATAGCTCACATGTGATTCTCTTCATTACAGGAGTGGAAGACTTGTAATGTGGGGTGTCAATTTGGATTTGGTTCCAGTGGAAATCCTGATGCTTCATTTGGATCACCTCAGCAATCTGGGACCATGACCGTGCACCGGTCGATGGAATCAGCTCAGTACTATTCAGAGAACAATATTGACATGGCACGACGGTGGGTAAGCACAAACTTATATAGGTATCACATTAATAAAAATATACCATTAAGAACACTCAGGAAATAATAATCAAACCTCTCAGGTTGTTTTTGAAAATTTTAAAAGTTATTGCTGCATTTTTTATCACTGTATTGAGGTGAATCATTTGTCCACTTGCATTCCTTCTAGGTTTCTGAGGTGTATCTTGAGAAAAAAAGAGATAGTTTATATCTTCTAACAAGATTTATTCTATTTGTTAATCAAGTAGAGAGCTTGGTTCTACTAATATGGTTGAGGAATATGAAAGGGATTGTACTGAACTATCTATGCCATGTTGCCGCTTCTTTCAACTGAAAAGCTCGAATTCATGGCTTGAATACAAAGGTTAAGGATTGAGCTGGTCTTAACAGTAATCAATTGCTAGCCTCAACTAGTAATGGGAAATGTGGTCAATTGCAAATGAGTTGCCGCTTTAAACTGAAGAAGAATTAGAATGCCTTGTTTCAACTGTACCCAATTTGAATATAATGTCTGGTATATTTAAATAAAACACAACTGTTTGCATTCTCCTAAAGGTTCATATATTACCAGTTTGAGATACTTATGGAGCTAAATCTTTTTGTTCTTTAATCTATTAGCTTTATGAAAATTAAGAGGGTCTTTTTTTTTTTTTTGGTTTCGTTCTTATGAATTAGGAAGGGATATGATATCATAATGACAACCAGTCTCTCATCAGATGTGCCAGTGGGATACTTTTCCTGGGCTGAGTATGATATCATGGCACCAGTGCAACCCAAGACTGAGAAAGCTCTTGCAGCAGCTTTCATTTCTAACTGTGGTGCTCGTAACTTCCGCCTGCAGGCTCTTGATGCACTTGAAAGATCTAACATCAAAATTGATTCTTATGGTGCTTGCCACCGTAACCGTGATGGAAAAGGTGAAACTGCAATGCCATTTTGACATATTTCACGAGTAAAATTATTGTTTTTTGTCATGACATTTTTCCATTGTAGTTCATAAGTTGTCATACGATGTGATTCAAGCATCAACTTTCACTTTTGGCTGTAGATGCTAGGCCTCCTGAACACTCGCCTATCAAATGGTTTCTCTTGCCTTGAAGTTGTTGTACTTGAGGTGGATTGTTGTGCACCTGATGCTAAAAAGTTGTTACTCATAATATGGAGAAATCTACGAACAGTTAACTAATACATTTTTAGTGAAAGTAGGATTGCAATTTCCAATGATTCTAATTCTGCTGATGTTGGATTAATTGGGAAATGTTGCATTCACCTATTGTTTGACAACTGATATTGCTAACAACTCAAAATAAATATAAATTCTAGAAATTAACCACCCCTATGGATATGTCTAAGGTTGTAAAAGTCTAGCCACACAGGCTCGTAAAGTTCCAGGTGGAGTATGTTGTGAACTTCTGTGCCTTTATAGCTTAAGGAGTGCTTTAGGATTAAAGAAACAGAAGATTGCCTGTTGCTTTACCCCCCAAAAAAAATAAAGAAAGAAGCTGAAGATTCAGGGATCATTTTATTTCCAGTACTTTGGGATCCCTGACCAATGAATCATATGTGCTAAGAGATCGACTAAATTTAGGAATTTGTTTCTGGATTTGATTGCATTAGCATGTATTTATTTACTGTTCTTTACTAGAATTTATGAGTCATAACTTGTGATCTCTCACATTTTTGCAGTGGACAAAGTAGAAACTCTGAAGCACTATAAATTTAGTTTGGCTTTTGAGAATTCAAATGAAGAGGACTATGTCACTGAAAAGTTCTTCCAATCTCTTGTTGCTGGTATTGGATCTATGTTCTCTGCTATGTGTCACTTCTTGTTGTTACTTGTGGATTATGTTCTTTGCTTGAGATATGAAGCATTTGGCAATCTTTTCAGCTTATGAGATTGTTATAAATGATTGATCTCCCTAAATGTAAGACTAGTAGGTAATTTTCTGAATAAGAAGATAAGAGGAAGGGTTGTAGATGCTTATTTGTTATTATCTTAGTTGAGAATTTGGGGAACTTTTTGAATGATGTGCTTATGGTGGTGGCATAAATTAAATTTCTTTCTGCAGGAACCATTCCTGTGGTAGTTGGAGCTCCTAACATCCAAGAATTTGCTCCTGCACCTGGGTCAGTTTTACATATTAAAAATGTAGACGATGTTGAGTCAGTTGCAAAGACCATGAATCATCTTGCTGGAAATCCTGAGGCCTATAACCAGTCTTTAAGGTAGAAATCCATCTCTTTTAAAGTTATAATCCTGTATGTGTGAGTCATATTTATTTTTGAATGCTGATACTCCCTTACATTTATTAACAAGATGGAAGTACGAGGGTCCGTCCGATTCTTTCAAGGCACTTGTGGATATGGCAGCAGTACATTCATCATGCCGGCTTTGCATTCACTTGGCAACTATTATTCGACAAAAAGAAGAAAGTAGCCCAGGGTTTAAGAAACGGCCCTGCAAATGTACCAGAGGCTTAGAGACTGTGTTTCATTTGTATGTACGAGAAAGAGGGAGGTTTGATATGGAGTCCATTTTTTTGAGGTAATCTCATTTGATGCTACAAATGCTCTTTGCTACCAAAAGTTGTCAGATTTCAAAATGTGGTGATTCATGTTACACGTTTTCTAATTTGGTTTCAAATATTGTCTTTAATAGTTGGATTCTGTTCCATTACAATTTGGTTTAATATGTAAGCAGCTATGGTTCATGATCTCACTGCAGGTTGCACGTGCAAGCTGAAACTTGAGTGCTTCTTCTACCCCTTTTTCATTGAAACGTTGTTGAATTGTCAAATGCAGGTCTGGGAATCTTACAGTCAAGGCGCTAGAACATGAAGTGCTTAACAAGTTCAAGTCCATGAAACACATACCAATTTGGAAGGAGGAAAGACCTGAAAGCATAAGAGGAGGAGATGAATTTAAAGTCTACAGGATATACCCTGTAGGAATGACACAGAGGCAAGCATTATATACTTATAAATTCACTGATTTTGATTTGAAGAATCATGTGGAAATCAACCCATGCGCCAAGTTAGAAGTGATATTTGTCTAAAACCATGCTTCTTGTGATTGGAATCTCCATTTCAATGTGTTCTGCAAAAGCTAGGAGGGGGTCAACCGCTGGTTCTTTGTGCTTTAGATTTGGATACTGGATAGAGTTCATTTGCCTTCGTGTTACGGTTTCCTCATTGATGGATGGAAGAATAGGGTTTAAGCCAATTGTTGGGTTGAAGTTCTCAGCTAATTTTGGAAGTAGGGTAGATAGACAACAATTCATCTATGTAAATTGAAATATTCTGATACAACATGAGCCACTTAATGAATGAATGCTTATTTTCTTGGTATTTTACTGGAATGAGGTAAATTGTATTTGTTGATGATGGCTTGAAGATCAGCAGTATTAACAAATTAGGAATGCGTTGTTAAGCTATCAGAGTTGATTGCAGAAATCAGCATGTAAATTACCATCTTCACGGTGATGGCTCAACCTGAAGCTTCCTATCCTAGTGCCAGTGGCAACAGAAGTGGATGTGATATCTGAACTAAAAAATTCATGTTTAAGGTATAGTTTTGGTAAGGATTACATTTAATATTATTGTCTAGCAAGTAAAGTATTTTGATTCCACACACCCCCTAGATGATGATACTCTTCTTCTATCGTCAATGTCAATTGTATTTATTTGTAACAATTGGCGTCGGGTGTTGATTATGCCTTCTTTATCATCTGAGGAGGGTTTATCTGTTTCAAGTAAACAATAAATTACAAGTTGGGACACACCTTGTAATCTTCTCACCTCTTCTGTCCTAACCAAATCATCATCTTTTCACTAGACTCATGGAAGTTACTTAGAACTTGAAGCCCGAGATGAATATCTTCCCTATTATCTTTAGTACACGAGATGAGAAGAAATAATAAGTTCCTGCCGAAATCCGAACTTAGTTATTATTTTAATGTGAAGCTCCATACACATTCTTGGGATGATTCTATTTCTAGGACTAAAGTAAACTAAAAACAACAAGAAACGATGTAAGCAAGACAGTAAATATCGGAATCTTCGGACAATGAATCGAAAGGGTGACTTTGAGGAAAAATAAAAACCGAAACGACTCATGGAGTAAGTAATGGGTCAAAACCATGGTCCTGAAAGCTACAAGCCACATGTTTTGATGTTCATTTTGTGGCGGTGGTTTGAGTTTCTGCCTCTTGGCTTCTTTAGAGGGTTAAGTCAATTTGAGCTCCTCATTTCCACTTTCAGATGCGTGTCCCAAATAGCATTTCATGTTATCCAGTTCCTGTGTAAAATAGGAAAAAGTGTGTTTTTTATACTAATATTTTTTAAAACATAAATTCAGATACTCTCAATTATTGTTGGTACATAGCGAAGAATATCCAAAGTGTTTCCTTTGATGAACAAACCGACATATTATTCTTGGTTCTGATTGCGTATTAGGATCCAAAAACGAATTTTACAGAACTTACAACACAGTGTAAAATATGTTATGCCCAATGATCTTTTACCGCCAAATCCGGTTGATTTACTAAACAAACATTCAACGGACAAACTGAAAGTTGTAATGAGAGACCAATCAGTCAGTCACGCCTTAAAAATTTTATTAAGAAAGAACTTCAATATGATGACCTTTGAAACATCCCAAAGGCCTGTTCCAGAAATCCAAAGAAAACCTCCTCTTCTCCTTCTATGGTCCAATAAAATGCCTTCTCCTCGCTCTTTTTCCACCACCCTTTTATCTGTCACCTTCAAAGGTTGCTCCTTTTCCGAGTTATATTTCAAAGTTGTGATCTTTATCACTGCTACTGTCCATCACCATGTCGTCTCTTTCTGTTAGGATTCTTTCACCTCCATTGTTGCAATCTTCCTCTTCTTCAAGGCCAAAAACAAGGCTGTTTGCTGGTCAAACTATGGCTCCGATGAAGGAAGAGGTAGACGCAGGGAGGTTGGAGCCGAAAGTTGAGGACAGAGATGGTTATTGGGTTTTGAAAGAGAAGTTTAGACAGGGTATCAACCCTCAAGAAAAGGTGAAGTTAGAGAAGGAGCCAATGAAGCTTTTCATGGAAAATGGGATCGAGGAATTAGCTAAGTTGTCAATGGAGGAGATTGATAAAAGTAAGGTTACCAAGGATGATATTGATGTTCGCCTCAAGTGGCTTGGACTCTTTCACAGAAGAAAACATCAGTGTAAGTTTTTAACGGTAACATTTGATTGAGCTTTTCCATTGTCTGCCCTTTTTCTTTAAGCACTTTTTCCAAAAGGAGAAGAATTTGAACAAAACGTTTAATGTACGTTCTGATTCCAGTCTGGAGCTCAAATGAAAATATCAACCATCTAAGTACCAAGTTCACTTGAGTAGCTAAAATCCATCAGGTCAAAAGTAATCAAATCATTTAGTTGTGATATTTAACGGATTGGCAGTGAAGTTCTTGTCAGATGTGTACGGAATTGAGGAATTAACACTAATTTGTTCCTGTTGTACTTTATTTAATTTTTCATGATCAGATGGTAGATTTATGATGAGACTGAAGCTACCAAATGGAGTAACAACCAGTGCTCACGCGCGATATTTAGCAAGTGTTATTAAGAAATATGGAAAGGATGGCTGTGCAGATGTGACTACCAGGCAAAACTGGCAAATCCGTGGGGTTGTTCTACCTGATGTGCCAGAAATACTTGAGGGTCTTGCTCAAGTTGGCTTGACAAGCCTGCAGAGTGGGATGGACAATGTGAGAAACCCGGTCGGAAATCCTCTTGCTGGAATTGACCCATATGAGATTGTCGATACACGGCCTTACACCAACTTGCTCTCCCATTTTATCACTGCAAACTCTTGCGGCAATCCTACAGTTACTAACTTGTAAGTTTATCGGATCAACTTAATTAATTTTATATATTCTTTAACACACCTTCTCAAGTGAAAGCCCTTTGGACTTGAAACTTGCACAGGTCTACTCTACCTTGTGCTGAATAATAGGTGGGTGGCAGGATTTAAACTCATGACCACTTGGTCACAAAGGCTCTGATATCATGTTAAATGACCATTTCACCACAATAGTTTAAGCTATTGTGTAAGGCCAACTTAATTGATTTTATATATTCTCTAACATGTATATCTGTGTCAGAGAGTCCTCTTAAGAACTTGCCCTGGCAGAGTTGGATAGAAATTTAAAAAGTTGAGATTTGAACGTGAATTCACGGAGATTGTAGGTCCAGATATTGATGCTGTAATTGATATCACACTGGATGTCAGCTGGATTAATTTTCTTGAAGAGGGAATAGCAGATGAAATTTTAATCATAGTGGAGATTTGTTTTCGAGTATTTCAACCATTGTTTCGATATTTGCAGACCTAGGAAGTGGAATGTATGTGTTGTGGGCTCCCATGATCTATACGAGCATCCTCACATTAATGATCTTGCTTACATGCCTGCCATGAAGGATGGAAGATTTGGATTCAATTTACTGGTGGGAGGGTTCTTTAGTCCCAAGAGGTGTGCTGAGGCAGTTCCTCTCGATGCATGGGTCTCAGCAGATGATGTGGTCCCCGTTTGCAAGGCAATACTTGAGGCCTACAGAGATCTGGGAACCAGAGGGAATAGGCAAAAGACTAGGATGATGTGGCTGATCGATGAACTTGTAAGTGATAGTTCACATTTTTTATGTGAAGTATGACAAAGGAACATCGAAACATTCAATTTGGTTTGGATGTACCTGTCATAGATATGTTCTTCATTTATGATGTTTTGTTTAGTTTTGAACATTTTGAGTTCCTGATTTGCGATTGTTGTATAATTTTCAGGGCATAGAAGGTTTCAGATCAGAGGTGATGAAAAGGATGCCACATCAAGAGTTGGAGAGAGCCACATCGGAAGAATTGGTTGAAAAGCAATGGGAAAGGAGGGACTACTTGGGTGTGCATCCTCAGAAGCAAGAGGGTTTTAGCTATGTAGGTCTTCACATTCCTGTTGGTCGTGTCCAAGCAGAGGACATGGAAGAGTTAGGTCGTTTAGCTGACAGATACGGCTCTAGTGAGCTGAGGCTAACTGTTGAGCAGAACATCATAATTCCCAATATTGAAAATGCAAAGGTGGAAGCACTACTTAAAGAGCCATTGCTTAAAGACAGATTCTCACCGGAGCCACCTATTCTGATGAAAGGCTTGGTGGCATGCACTGGCAACCAGTTCTGCGGGCAAGCAATAATAGAAACGAAGGCTAGAGCCTTGAAGGTGACGGAGGAAGTGCAGAGGCTGGTATCGGTGAAGCGAGCGGTAAGAATGCACTGGACAGGCTGTCCTAATACCTGTGGGCAAGTGCAGGTCGCAGACATTGGGTTCATGGGGTGCATGACAAGAGATGAAAATGGCAAGGTTGTGGAAGGAGCAGATGTGTTCTTAGGAGGAAGAATTGGGAGCGAGTCACATCTGGGTGATGTGTATAAGAAGGGTGTTCCTTGCAAGGACTTGGTGCCTTTAGTCGTTGACATTTTAATAAAACACTTCGGCGCTGTCCCTAGAGAGAGGGAAGAAGAAGTGGAAGATTAGAGAATTGTATTATCTTTCTTTGCTCACGTTGATTTCTTATTGACTTTAGAGAGTTACAACGAAACCTTAACAAACTTGTCTTAATGCCATTCCAAAACCAACTCCGAACTCGCACTTCCTTGACAGTTTCCACTTTCATTCTTATTAAACAAAAATAAAAACAGATTCCACGCGCCCCAAACCCGACATAATCAGTAAATGTACATGTGATGAGCCCCACGTTCCCAAGTTGAGTTCAATTCATTCCTTTAAGATTCGGAACGGAATACCAACCGCTGGCAATGTGTCTTAAATGTGGACCCCACCAACGAAGCACATCCCTACGATCATCTAATCCAACGGCGAATGCGCCATGTGTACAGTAAATCTTACGTACATCATAGCATTGCCCCGAATATGTAGAGTACAGCACATGATAAGGCATCTGTCCTGCTTAACCGCGTAAACAGAATTCTTTTACTTTCCGTTTTCTTACACTTAACATTCCAGTCAAACTGGTCAAGTTTCAGATCTCCGTTAGCTCTCGTCGGAGAAGTGAACTGAATGCCGTTTTCTTAGGAGAGTGGAGTCAGAGGAGTCGCCGCGGCTGATTTGTTGATCAGCTGATTGATGCTCTACAAGTCTCCAAGCTTTCGTTTTTGGTTGCAGTGAAAATCTCTCGCATGGACTCCATCTCCGGTGGCTCAGTGCACTTGTCGCATTTCCTTGTCGCGTTTTACTTCGCTTTCGGTTTCGTTGCTGCAAGGTTTTTACTGGACCGATTCATCTTCAGAGTATGGTCGCTGTTTCTTTAATGCTATTCTTTTTGCAGAGTTTTGAATTAACTGTTGCGTGCAGTGAGTTATTTGGGTGAGTGAAGGAGTGTTGTTTCAGTTGAAGGTGTGTAGCTAATTAGCTGGAATGGGAATGTTACTGGAGGGATAAGGCTTGACGATGAATCTCTGTTTCTGTTTCACTTTTGAATTATGAGATGAAATTTCCTTTAGTTAAAACGTTATGCATTTTGTTATTTTTGTGATCTTCAGAATTTGATTATGTGATTAATTGTTCATGGAACCTGTTGCTAATTGGATAACTGTTTTTTTTACTTATACTTCTTTAGTTTAGGCCTTTTGAGGTCGGAGACAGAGAGGTGTTGAAGTTTTGGCCTGAGCTTTTGTTTTAATCAACTGTTAGCACGAATCTTTCTGGAATGGGAAGTTCAAATAGGAATGATAACAAAACACCCACTTTTGCTTAATTTGAGGTTCTTTATTTTCTTATTTTAAAACCAAAAGACTGTTGCTTTTTGACTACTAAAAAACTGATTAATATATGAGATTGGACTATTCTGCAACTGTCTTGTTTCATTGTTTGGTAATAGATTGAGTGTGTGTGTGTATTTATATATATACCACTTCCTCTTTTATTGAAATATTTGTGATAGACCTCACACTTGTTCAGAGGCTAGCAATATGGTTTTCAAACAGTAAAGCCATTAAGTCACGGATTGACGAGACATCAAAAGCAACCATTGGAAAATGCTCAGAATCAATGTGGAAGCTAGTGTACTATGGCACTGTAGAAGCTTGGATTTTAAACATCACCTACAATGAACCATGGTTCAAAGATATTGGAGAATACTTCAAAGGATGGCCAGAGCAAGAACTGAAGTGAGTATTTCATATAGTACAATATGTATATTTAGAACGTATAGTTGTTTGTTCTATAATTATTATCATGACAACAGTAGATACATTTTCCTAGATAAGTTGGTATAGGAGGCTGTTCTATTATCTATATATACTTCAGAAAAGGCTTCTCTGGGATCTTATTTACTTTGTACTGACGTGAATCACATTTGCATTTTCAGGCTACCTTTAAAGCTCTTCTATATGTGCCAATGTGGTTTTTACACTTACAGTATTGCTGCTCTCCTTACATGGGAAACGAGAAGGAAGGATTTTTCAGTGATGATGTCTCATCATGTCATAACAGTTATCCTGATCAGTTACTCATATATTGCACGGTAAACCTCAACTGTGATGCAGTCCTCTGATTCTTAGGGTCATTGCAGGAATATAGTCATTCTTTTCCTCAACTTCTTTACATGAGTCAAGATCTTTGTCATGTTTTCATCACTCAAGAGTCGAATGTTGTTTCTTCTATATGTTCTCATCCTTCTTGAAGATACTTTTAGATGGGTTGAAACTTTTAGCTCTGCGTTAAAGCTGTTGTGTGTGTCCTTTCGCTGAGATATGCAAAGGTGAATCCTTTAAGTTTTATGTGTTTTGCATGCTCTTTATATCTACTTTCTTATTCACTTACACTTGCAAGTTACTAAAAAGATCTAATTCTAGCAATTACTTTTGCCAATTTTGCAATAATTAATTTTTCCCTTGGATAGGAGTTTATTACTAAGTCATCTGTTCAGTTATTGTAAGATGAACATATTTTATGTCCACATCAAGGACTTTCCCTTTGAAGTGTTTTATATTTTGTGCTTTTGTGCTTTCATCTTATCATTCTATATAATAAAATATATTGTTCATTTTAAATAAGGCCTTTGCTGGTTAAGAGGAAGGAACCTTTGAATATTTACTGATTGGGAAGCATCAAAAGACACAAAAATTTGATGCGAGAGGCTGTTGAAATTCATGGCATGCAAATGACGTTAAACATCCAAGTGGAACAAACAACTCCCTGGAAATTACGTGAGCATCAGCCTACTAAGAAACTTGACTTTGTCTTCATCTCAAATGTGAATTGGTATGCTAGGATCACAAATAAAGCCACATTTGTAATGTAAGAATTATCAGACAAGAAACAAACATCCCTAAAATATATGATGTCTGTAAAGTTGCATTTAGTTATCCTCAGTTGTAAGGGACAGTTCTCTGTCTCCACAACAATGGCTTGCTCTTGCAGCTGAGCTCAATCATGCCATCCATAATCATTTGCTAGATATTTCTTCTTCTCTTTCTTTTTCCTTCAAGACATTAAATATTTCTACAGTTTGTAGACCACCATATTTAGATTGAGATGGAAAAACATCTCTGAGAAATCTCGTCAAAATAGGAATCTTGAGAACTCTTCAATCTTGCCCTAAGCTTCCTTACATGATAGAGTAGCCTTTAAGAATTACAGAGTGACATTACAACTCTCGTGGATGTATATTTGTTTACAATTGCAGATTTTTCCGGATAGGGTCCATTGTACTTGCCTTGCATGATGCAAGTGATGTGTTCCTAGAAGCTGCTAAAGTTTTTAAATATTCTGGGAACGAGCTTGGAGCAAGCATGTGCTTTGGATTGTTTGCCATCTCATGGATAATATTGCGACTAATATTTTTCCCATTTTGGGTTATAAAATCTTCAAGGTTTGTTTTCAACACATCACTTGATCTTTTTGTGTTTGGCTTATGATGGCTTTGGTTAACTTATGCTCACATGTGGCTGGCTTTTCAGTATTGATTCTTTGGACGTCTTGGATTTAAGAAAGATGCATGATAGATCAGTGTACTACGTCTTTAATACAATGCTGCTGATGTTGCTTGTGTTCCACATTTACTGGTGGGTTCTCATCTGCTCAATGATAATGAGACAACTGAGAAATAGAGGACAAGTGGGAGAAGATATAAGATCTGGTATGTTTCAATTGCTTGTTAAAAAAATCGCACAATTTACAACTACTGGACGTAGTAGCCTTGCGAGCCTAAGGTCATCTGTAGGGAAAGTGATATTGTATTTCTTACTTTCCTCATGTGTTAAGTCCCGTAGGTTGCATGAAAGAAAAAAGAAACATGATACAATTTACAACCACTGGAGGTTCTAACCTCGTGGTACTAAGGTCAGTTTTAGAGCTTAAGGTGAAAGGTTCTGTTGTTCCCCTCTCCTTATTGCCAAGTCACAACCTAATAGTTGTATGTATTCGAAACAAGTCACTGGACTTTGATGGCTATACCTAGTTATTCCCCTTCTACCATCAAGAATGTGCATTACTTGTCTTCTTGTTCTTGGTCCTTTATTCCCTACCTTTATCTGCGAAGCATCTGGCAGTCCTTGAACAATCTTGAACTCCATCTCACGGAACTATCGGATGATCGATCACGGATAGTAACATTACTTTTTGTCTCATCACATTGCCTTTATTATCTTAATTTGCATCCCATTTTATTGCAAGTCTTAATTTATTCTATTATATTTCTACTGCAGATTCTGAAGATGATGATTAGATGAAAGGTTTGGTTTCAACCTTTCTATTTTCATTGGTGGTTTTCAGGCTATGGAATGACTTGTAGGTTTTCACCCTAATTTGTTGGCTATTACCTGTCAGCTGAATTTTGATGCGATTGTTATTTTTTGCTCAATTTTTTGTAGTATAGATATAAAGAGAGAGCATAATCTTTTGCCAGTCCTTTTTGATGTACAAATAGTACAAGGTCCTTGTAAAATTACTTAGTTGAGAGATTCGTCCAGAAACACTAATCGGAACGACTTGAAAATGGTGAATGTGTGAAATGGATTCTATAGAACCGTCTTTTATCTTGACCTGATAGCAACTACAAGATTTTTAGACTCGTTTTGGTTTAAGTTAAATTGGGTGTAATTGTTGAATGTAATAAGATTCACCCGTTATTAACTCAGATTGAGACGACACCTTCTTGTCTCAATTTGTAGATTTTTGTCCAACCTTTTAGGAGTTATTCTGACTGCAGTATGCTTCTGCCTTTGTTACATATAAAATAACGGAATGAATTTAAATTAGTCGTCTCTGCCTTCTCTCTTCCTCCCGGTATTTGTCTCTTCTTCTCTCTGCTCCTTCTGGATTCTTTCCCCTTACTTGTTCTTCATTTCTCTCTCATCGAAAATTAACCATTTGTATAACAAATGGTATCAGAGAATCCATTCTTTGTGGAATTGAAGAAAACATGAAAAGTTTGATGGAAGCACAGATCAAGAACGAGAAAATATTTATGGAAGCTCTATATATAACAGAAAAAAATGGAGAATGACCTGATGTAGCTTAAAGCTATAACAACACAATTCATGCAGCAACAAGGAGTGGAATCAAGAGCAACTATTCTAGCTACTCCGGAACCCACAACTAGAAACTACATAAGTCTCTCTCTTTTTCTCTCTCAGTGGTGCTCTGAGATCACAGAACTAACGGTGAAAGTAGTCGATGTTCTCACCAATAATGAGGTTGTTAATGTTACTCTCTTCTTTACCCAAGAAGGAGATGGGAAAACTATTGCAACTGGAGTTGTCTCCAGTTTGAAACCAGGGTTTCATGTTCATGCTCTTGGAGACATAACAAACGGTTGCATGTCAATTGAACCACATTTCAACCGAGTTGGTAAAGAGTATAGGGATGCAAATCTACATGCTGATAATCTTGTCTCCTTCCTCAACAATGTTAAAGGAGTTATTGCTAGTGGTGTTGTGAAGGAGACGGGTGATAAAAAGAAAATATGATTATTTCTTTTTTGTCCATTCTGTAAACCTCCTTAATATTTCCCCTGTTAAACCTTGTGGGTAAGGTTTTCTGAAGTAGGAGGGATTGTTACGTATAAAATGTTAATACCCAGTAACCATTTGAGGAATAACGAAATGAATTTGAATTAGTTGTGTATCTCTCTCTCTAAGTTCTCTGTCTTCTCTCTGCTCCTTTTGGATTCTTCCCTCTCACCTGTTCTTCATTTCTCTCTTACTGAAAATTAACCATAATAACCTTTCTTATGCCTTGATTACGGTTGCATGAGACTGTATGGAACGAGAAATTTCAGATGGCTAAGAATTCTTCTAATCACGAGAACAATGGATCAGACGATGTCTACTACCTTTCGCTGTTATGAAATGAATTACTGACTCCTAGCCTAATGGGATTGACTTACTCCATAAGCATAATATTGAAAAGGCTCCATGGTTTTTATCAAACATTGTGAGCAATTTGTACTGTAGTCCTCAACTCTTTAAATTAAATATCACTAATGTCAAACTTATACCAAAGAATGATGAAACTAGTTTTGGACAAGTTTATTTTCTTGGAAGACTCATTACAGATAAGTTTATCATTGCTACTAAACTTCATCACCATCTAAAGAAGTGTAGGGTAGGCAAAAATAAAGGCATGATTTAAAGCTTGACAATTTCTAAAGTATATGACCATATTGAATGTTCCTTTCTACCAAAGGTAATGTAGAAGAAAATCATTGAATTAGTTCTAAAATGTATGACTTGACTATTAATTTTTATCATTCTCTTAAATGAGCAAAAAGTCAGCCTTATCAAGCCTTCAAAAGGATTGATATTAATTTTTGTTAAGTTTATTGTTTTTGTTTTGCAAGTAAAAGACTGAGTTAGGGTCTTTTATTCGTGTAGCCTAAATAATTTTGCTACTGTCAGGTTTACTTTTGTTATTAGAGAATTGAAGCTTTTCGCATATGTTCAAATCTCATTCTCGCTTAGGTTGTTAAATCTAGGGATGACATTTGGGCCCGGGCCCGACCTAACCTAAGGTCAATAGGCCAGGCCTGAGTTGATCTAACCTTGGGCCCTAATATTGAACCCGAGCCTGTCCTGAGCCCTGACAGAATTTAAAATTTAAATGAGGTTGTTTTGCTTTAGAAGCAAAACAATGTCATTTTATGTTACACTATTTTGTTTTTTATGAAGTAAAATGACATCGTTTTAATCTAGATTAACCTTTCCTTTACCTTTTCTCTTTCTCTTGCATCATTTTCTTCCCCTACATTTGTACTTTAGTCGCTCTCTCTCTCTCTCTCTAACTAGTTTGTTGCCCGCCGCCCACTATGCCTTCTTCTTTTAGTCTTCACACTCCCTCCCACTACCCCTTAGCTATATTTTGGCTTTGTATCTTTTGATTGAAGATTGAATTTGTGAAATACTAAAATTTATGAGATTGTTGCCATTTAAAGGGTGTTTTGCGGACTTATATGGTCACATACATGGGTGTATATGTAGCCATGTAAGTGAATGTGAAATAAAATGTTGAGAACTTTCACAGTCATATACATTCATGTGAATGTGACCGTGTAAGTATGATTAGGTGACATTTATGATTACATACACATTTGTGTAATTGACCGAGTGATTATGCATAAAGACTTTACAATGACTTACATAATCACATACATGCATCATGTCACATAACACATGAGCATAAATGTATGTCTGTGACCATGTAAGTCTACAAAAACATATACACGCCTATGTGTTGTGCGACATAATCTCAATGACTTATACGGTCACGTATAAGGGGGTGTATGTGATTGTGTAAGTGACTGATAAACTTTAAATCTATTATTATGATTTATATTCTCCTATTTTCTCCAATATTTATGAATTATTGATTATGATTATGAATATCATATATATTTATATGTTCATTGTTTCAGATGGATGGACATATTCCTTCAGTAGAGAGTTGTAATATGGTGCAATAGACCAAAGTAGAAACTTCTAATCCTGTATCAAGTGATGAAAGAATTCTAGGTTAATTGAAAAGTAAAGTTTGGAATCACTTCAATAAGGCTATATCAATAGATGGAGTAAAAAATGTCAAATGTAAGTATTGTCAGAAGATATTGGTTGGGAGTTCAAAAGTTGGAACCTCTCATTTAAAAAAACATTTAGATTCGTCTAATAAAAAGAAGATTATATCAGGAGGTCAAATATTTTCGACCCTTAATTTTATAAGAATAAAGAATAAAATGACTGCAACATCTTATGACAACAATATATCAAGCTATGGTAATTGGTGTTAAACATCCACTATCTATAGTTGATACCAAAAGACTTCAGATGTCTTGCAACTCACTGCAACCGATCTTCGAGGTTCTAACTCGGAATGCATTTAAGAAGGACATTATTAAGATATACGAGGATAAGAAGAAAGAAATTTTAAGAACATTATCGAGTATTGAAGGATGGATTTACAACAAACATATGGAAAAACAATAACTAAAATAAGGGTTCTATAGCGAAGACAACATATTATGTTAATAATGACTAGACTTTATATAATAAATTTTTGAGGTAATTTATACTTTTTAATATTGTTATCATTTATTTTTTTATTGTATTATGATTGATGTTTGTCATATTTATACATAGTAAGTTCATTTATGTGCCAACATCATATACAAGAGAAAGGTTGGCAACTGCGTTAGGAGACTATTTGATAGATTGTAACATCGACAGTAAATTGTACACCATAGCAGTCGACAATTATAGCACAAATGATGCTATGATTGAAAAGTTGAAGAATAAGATATATGTTAGAAGCTTATTGATTGGTGGAACTTTTTTCCATATACATTGCTTTGCGCATATTTTGAATTTGATCATGAAGGATATGTTGGAGATGATAAAGGAAATAATAGGTTTGATTCAGAATAGCGTAGCATATTGGAGTGTAGCACCTAAAAGAGTTGAGAAATTTGAAGAAACTATATGACACTACAAGAAAATTTGGTTTTAGCAACCAAATTCTCAGCAACCATAGTAAAATGGTTGCTAATTATATACATTTT
>JANITX010000212.1:65315260-65325341 GCA_027564395.1 Erythroxylum ulei | reverse complement strand
ACCAAAATTGCAATTAATGTTAGTCCAACTTTATGAGACATTGACAAAATTGCCCCTAAGGACAAAAATGTCTAACATCTCAATCCTATCAGAAACCTTGCCAGGACTTGTCTCTTTTAAATCAAGGTTATGTTCTTTTTCTCTCTGGTAGAGAAGCCAACAGCAAAGTAAATCTAGAATATAATCGATGGGGAGGAATTATGATTTATCTTAGTTATGGATTTAGGGGTGAATTATTATATTTTATAGGCTGGATTAGATAATGAGTTTGCATAATTGTTTGAGTAGTATAAGGTGTAATTAAATTGAACTTTAGAAAACTATATAAAAAGATATATAGTAAAAAATAAAGATTATTTATTATTCTTATCATAAATTTTTATAATGAATATTAATGTATCCAGTATACAAGGCTCTTCATTTTGTGAAAGTCTAGGGAGGGTCATAATGTACACAATCTTTTCTTTGTATTTTTTCAAAGAAGTTATTTATATTATTTGGACTTGTAACTTTAGGGTCATAAAAGAATAACTTTACCGATTGTTCTAAGTCTCTAATAAACTAATAAAAAAAGCCTTTCTTGTTCACAATCTATTCCGTATAACAGAGACTATATATATACAAGTATATCAAATCCCTCTAATTATGTATACAACGTATAAAAAACCCAATCCCACTAATCTAGCATAACTAACAGTAAAGGAAGCCCGTAGATCATGGGAACTAATATAGATAGTAGCTAATCAAATATTCTAATACTCCCCCTCAAGGTGGAGCATGAAGATCATGAATGCCCAGCTTGCCACACAAGTGATGAAACTGGTCATTCCCAAGGGGCTTTGTGAAGATGTCAGCGAGCTGTTCGTTTGAAGATATAGGCTGACGATGGATAAACCTTGCCGGTACTTTTCACGTACAATGTGACAATCTATTTCAATATGCTTTGTGCGCACATAGAACACTGGATTTGCTGCTATGTGAAGCACTACTTGGTTGTCACAAAATAAAGGAGTAGCAGATGTAGTAGGGACATTAAGTTCTTGTAGCAATCACCGCAACCAAGTTAGTTCACAAGTAGTCATTGTCATAGCGCGACACTCGGCTTCAGCACTAGAATGAGAAACGGTTGATTGTTTCTTGCTTTTCCAAGATATGGGGCTAGAACCAAGAAATATGCAATATCCAGTAGTAGATCGACGAGTCATAGGACAACTAGCCCAGTCGGAGTCACAATAAGCAGAGAGTTGTAAATGAGTATTGGAAGGAAGAAGTATGCCTTGGCCAGGTGATCTTTTGAGATAATGGATAAGACGATGAGCAGCATCCAAATGTGGTTTGCGAGGTTGATGCATAAATTGACTAAGGATATTCACTGCAAAGACGATGTCCGGACGTGTGACAGTTGGGTAAATTAGTCATCCAACTAAGCGATGATAAGAAGACGGGTTGGAAAGAAGTTCCCCATCTGAATCATTTAGCTTCAAATTTTGCTGCATGGGATGGTCGGCTATGCGACCACCTGTGAGGCTGGAATCATCAAGGATATCAAGTATATATTTCCTTTGGTTAAGGAAAATTCCTGATGGGGAGCGTGCAACTTCAATGCCTAAGAAGTATTTGAGGTGACCAAGGTCTTTTATACGAAATTGACTATGAAGATGATCTTTGGTGTGTTGAATGGTTGCAAGATTAGTACCAGTAATAATAATATCATCAACATATACAAGGATAAAGATGAGAGATGTACCTTGAATTAAGGAAAATAATGAATGATTTGCTTGAGATTGTCGGAATCGTATTGATAAGAGAGCAGAGGAAAATTTTGCAAACCAGTTGCGAGAGGCTTGTTTTAAACCATAAATCGATTTATTGAGTTTACAAACAAGGTGAGACTCCCCCTGTCGAGGATGACCTTGTGGAAGTGACATATAGACTTCTTCATGTAAATCACCATGTAAAAAGGCATTTTGCACATCAAGTTGATGGAGTGGCCAATTCTTAGCGGAAGCAATAGTTAACAATACTCGTACAGTGACTAGTTTGACAAATGGTGCGAAAGTATCGTGGTAGTCAATACCTTCAGCTTGAGTGTAGCCTTTGGCAACAAGGCGAGCTTTGTAACGTTCAATACTACCATCAGAATGGCGCTTTATTTTAAAAACCCATTTACATCCAATGGGCTTCTTAGTGGGAGGTAAGGGAACTAAAGACCATGTTTGATTGTCTTCAAGAGCTTGAAGTCCAGATTGCATTGCCTGTTGCCATTCAGGAATTTGTACGGCTTGGGAAAAAATTTTTGGTTCAACATGGGAAGACAAAGAGCTAAGGAAAGAAACATGAGAGCGTGAGAATTTGTCATAGGATAAAAAATTACTTAAAGATAGAACATTACCAGCGGAAGTGTGAGAGATATGAGCATGAGAGCAATGGTAGTCTTGTAAATAAGTTGGAGCGTTTCTTATCCTAGTTGAATGACGCAAAGGTATGGGAGGAGGGGTAGGCTCTTGTTGCTGTGCAGTGGTGCAATTATCATGTGTTTGGGTGTTAGGTGGCATGTTATTCTCAGGTGCTTGTGTGCATAGGAGGTCAGGTAAAGGTAAAGGCAGAACGCTAGTGCTGGATTTAGTAGCATCATTGTGGCCATGAAAGGGAAAATTGGTTTCAAAAAAAGTTACATCACGACTAGTATAAATTCGTTTTGTTTTGAGATCAAAAATTTTATAACCTTTTTGAGCAAAAGGATAACCAATAAAAATTCCTAGTAGAGAACGATTGTCAAATTTACGTGCTATGTTGGTATTGTGTCCAAAACAAAGGCAACCAAAGACTCTTAAATGGTTATAAATGGGGGCTTTATTGAATACAAGTTCATAAGGGGTTTTACCTTGAAGAACTTTTGTTGGTGTTCGATTAATCAAGTAGGTGGCAGTGAGAACACATTCGCCCCAAAAGGCCAAAGGCAAATGAGCTTGAAACCAAAGAGCACGAGCAACATTAAGGAGATGTCGATGTTTCCGTTCAACGACTCCATTCTGTTAGGATGTATTAACACAACTATGTTGATGAATGATGCCAAGAGAAGAGAAATATTCATTAGTAGCTTGATTAAAAAATTCTGTTTCATTGTCACTACGAACAATACATGGCTGTGCATTAAACTGAGTGCGAATCATGGCAAAGAAGCTTTGAATATGCGAAAAAGTTTCAGTTTTGTTTTGCATCAAATAAACCCAAGTATTGCGAGAGAAATCATCTACAATGGTAAGAAAGTACCGTGCACCAGCAAGTGAAGGTGTAGCATAAGGTCCCCATACATCAACATGTAATAACTCAAAACAACGACTAGAAGAAATCTGACTAGAATTAAAAGGCATGCGAGTTTGTTCAGCTAAAGGAAAAATAGTGCAACTGCATTTTTTTGAAAAGGAAATGCTAGAATCTAAATTAATAAATTGAGAGGAAAGACTAGGAGCAGGATGACCCAAACGCCAATGCCATAAATCATCTTCATTTATTTGAGTGATAGAGGAGGCAAAATATTGGGGATTGATTTCCAAATAATAAAGACCATCGTGCTCTTTACTCAGCCCAATCTGCTTCCTCGTTTGTAAGTCCTGAAAGACACAATATCCAGGGAAAAAAGTTACTGAACAATGTAGAGTTTTAGTAATTTTGCTGACCGAAAGAAGGTTGAATTGGAAAGACGGAACATAAAGGACATCTTGTAAAGGTAATTGAGGCGTTAGTTTCGTAGATCCTGAACAAGATATAGAGACGACATCTCCATTTGGCATTTTAACTGGAGCAGTAGAACAAGATTTAGCGTCATGTAAATTCTTAGGGTCATGCGTAAAATGATCAGTGCAACCAGAATCTATAACCCAATGATTTAATTTATCCACAAAGTTTGAGAAGAGATAAGTACTGTTACCTGCTGAATTTGCTAAAGGATTTGAGCTAGGGTAATGAGAGCAAGGAGTTGCTGAACCTATTCTTGAGTAAAAGTAGGAGCCTGTAATCCAGAATTTGTTTGAGTGGCCACTGCTGCAATAGACTTGGAATTAGAGCTCTCTGTTGTGGCACGATTTTAACTCTTTCCATCTCTAGGCCCTTGATTGTTTTTCTTCTTTCAGCATAATGATTCTAAGTGTCCATCAAGATCACAATAGTCACAGTGATAGCCCTTCTTTTTATTGCAATGGGATTCTGTATGGCCATCTAAACCACAAAAGTCACATTGGTACATTTGTTTATTATTTGGAAAATATTGTTGATTACGGCGATGGGATGAAAATATTGTTGATTACGGCGATGGGATGAAATTGCAGCCATAGCTAACAGCTGTTGATTGGTTATCGAAGGATGGAGTGATTGTTGTCTCTCCTCCTACAGTAAAAGTGAATATGCACGAGACACGGTCGGTAAGGGGTCCATGAGCAAAATGTTGCTTCTCACCGTTGCATAAGAATCATTGAGACCTATCAAAAATTGCATGAGTCGATATGTTTGTTGAAAGGAATTTAAGTTCTGAAGAGCACCACATGAGTAGGCTGGGAGGGTATGGTATGAAGTCAATTCATCCCATAAAGCTTTAAGGGTTGTATAATATGTTGCAATAGAATTTTTCCTTTGCTCATGATTTAAGATCGCTTGTTGAATTTCAAAAAAGTGTGGAGAATTCTGTTCTGAATAACATTCTTTTAAATCCACCCAAACATCATGAGCATTCTGCATATATATAACACTACTAGCTATATCTCTTGATAAGGCATTTGGAAGCCATGACAATACTATACTGTTACATCGATTCCATTGCAGGAGACTTGATGAGTCAGGTGTCGGCTTGGTTAAAGTGCCATTGATGAATCCCAACTTGTGTTTTGCTTCAAGAGTCATGAGTATTGCCCTGCTCCATGTGAAATAATTATCGCCATCTAGGACTTGAGAGACTAATATGGCTCTTGGATTGTCTGAATGATGGAGAAAGTAAGGAGAGGAGATGTCATAGTCTATGATGGAAGAAGATGTGTTTGAACCAAACATGGTTGACGAGAAAATAGTAGGTTGAGTGTCCATTAAACGGAAATTTGTTCAGGACTGAAATTCTAGCTTTGATACCATAATAAATTGATAAGAAGCTTTTCTTGTTCACTTTCTATTCCGTATAACAAAGACTATATATACAAGTATATCAAATCCCTCTAATTATGTATACAACGTATAAAAAACTCAATCCCACTAATCTAGCATAACTAACGGTAAAGGAAGCATGTAGATCATGGGAACTTAATATAGACAGTAGCTAATCAAATATTCTAATAACACAATCATAGACGGATTTATGCTATACGAGCTTGACTAGCAGGAAATTCCATTTTATGTTCTGGAAATGAAAATAGCCATATTGCAAATATAGAACAACCACCGCAACAATTGAGAAGCAGCGAAAGTCGATTGGGATCTGAGGCACTAGCATGGGAAACCCTTCTATCATCTTGTCATACCCGGTGACAACCTTGGAGCCACCATAACTCCACGCCTTTGCCTGTCCAAATTGGCTTCCCAGCCTGTGAGAAGAAGTTAATATCATATCAATCAGAAGCAGGAAAGGAAACAAGCAAGATATCTAGTTGTTCATGAAAGGCGTGCGCAATAATATTGAACATTAACATCCATCTTCAAGAGATCACTGAACGTTCTTTTTTCCTGGAAAATTAAGGCACCTCTGGCCAAGCTGCTACATAATAGCCCGCCAAATGGAATCAATCCATACGAGAGATTGTGTCAGCAGTTTCTCCATCAGCATAAGAGGTTGAAAGTTGACCCATTAAATGAGTGAAATTATTGTTTCTAAAGAGTTTGCAAGTAGCGGCTGGAAATTCTTACCTATGCCCATGTCGAATCCCATTTTACGTAGCTGTCGGTGCTCTTGACACAGTGCACAGGCCTCACAGCAGAAGTGCACCAGACAATCGGAACAAGGTGATTCCTCCAAGTTATATTGAGCCCTCAACACGGAACGATAACAGCAGGAGAACAGGCAGGGACAACCCGTCAAAGCCAACAATGCATACACTGCACCACTTCTAACACATGCTGCAAAACTCAAAAAAGTTACGCAAGTAAAATCATCAAGACAAAAAAAAAAAAGAAGATATTTTCCCAAAATGCTCTGCGTACTTACATGATCTCCGGTTCACTATGTCAGCTATCTGTCCAAAAGTGATGCAGGGACAGAAGCAAGTAATGAAACCTCACATTTAAACATAGTTAAGGTTAAACAAAGGATATATAAGTGAGAGAACCTGATAAATCCCAGGTTGAGTTACGAGGTGCTTACAAATTTGAGGGTCATCAAAACAATGGCAAAGACCGGTAGACCAACTCCCTGCACTCCTATGGAAGTGCATAGCAGCAACGGTATTCGGGACTTCTGAAACTTGGATTGCGCCTGATAGCCATCAAATGAAGGGATTGATTGCTCATATACTGCAGGATACATTTTGGATGAGAATCAAGGTACGATGGAACGTAGAGCCTTGTGATTGTAATTTGTAACAAGCATTCTTTATTTTTACATAAACAAGAGTCATTCGTAGAAAATTCTGTGTCTTCTTGTCCTATAGTCATTCATAGAAAATTCTGTGTCTTGTCCTGTTAGTTTACTATTCTAGTCATTCATAGAAAATTCCGTGTCTATTTTTCCTGTAAGTTTCGGTGGAAATGGGTGATTTTTTCATCTATTAAGCATTAACAACTTGAAACTAATCAGAGTGAGCCATCAAATTTATTCCTTGAGAGTTAAGAAACTGCGTTTTCTTCTAATCAAAAGTGACTAGAATGGATCATTTGGTTGACTGAAAGATTATTCTTCTGCAGCAACAATTTCGGGTTAATTAATTAATTGGTTGTTATGGTCAACTGCAGCAACAATTTCGGGTTAATTAATTAATTGGTTGTTATGGTCAAAGTTGCAAATATCGTGCCGAATTTAGTATCAGATTAGGTTCTGATACGGTATTGTACCGGTACCGGTCAATAGCGTGTACCGTTTTAGGTAAAAAAATTTAATATATGAAATAGTCCCTCAAATTTTTAAAATTTGCAAAATAATCCATTGTATATTGTACAGTTATATTATATACTTTACAAGTTTACATCAACACTGTTTCTAAAAATCATAATAATAAATAATAGTCGCAATTAATATGAAATAATAATAATTTTTAAATATTTCATATATAAATAATAACTACAATTAATATAAAAAGACAATCATCATCATACAAATATAAAATGAATAATAATACAAATATTTAAAATATTACAATAATACAATTTCATCATTTTAATAAATAATAATTACGTCAAAATATCCAATAAAAAGAACAATAAATATTCTTAACTATTGCAATTTACAAAAAGAGTTCATGACGAAGAACCATTCAAGTCGAAGTTAAACCTAAAATAAAAACATTTACAATTATATTACATATATAGAATTTATAAACATCAAATATAATTAAAATTAAAAGAAGAAGAAAAACAAAAACCTGGAACGAAATTCAATCGTCAACGGGAGGATACCCACTATAAACTGCACTGACCCCAGTTATTAGTTATCATTTGGTAAAAAATCCTCATCATTGAGAGGAGCTTCATCATCATTAGCATTCAAATCTAATACACTAAATGACATGTTAATGCTTTTCCATCCAAGATTATCTTCCAAGTCATTGACATCTACCAAATTCAGCTCTTCAGAAACCTAATCTACCAAAAGATCAATATTATCAATGTAAATTAGATCAGTTGAACTACTTGTGCTATTAAGACGCCTAATAAACAATAAAATTTAATTATTAGAAAATTATAAGAAATTATATCGAAATCAATAATAATAATAACATACCTTTCTCGAAACTTTAAATTGTAACAAACCAAAACCAAGTCATTCAACCTCTTATGCTCCAATGTATTTATTTTTTATAGTGGATAAATTCAAATGTGCTCTAGTTTTGTTCACAGCCTGTTACACTCAAACATTGACTTAAAATCTTAATTGCAAACCTTTTCTTGAACACCATTTCCGAATTGATCCCACCAAGGAACTGTAAGTCATAATATAACAAAAGTAGTGTTATAAACAAAATAAAGTAAAAATTAATTTTCAACAAATAAGAAAAAGGAAATAGCTAATACTTGGAGAAAGTTTTTCTCTTTGTTGAATAGCAATCGACTTTCTAAAATCCCTATAAGACAGCTTGTAAAGCTCCATTTGTGAGTTTAAAAGATTTTGCATCGCGTCAATGCTAACAATTGTTGTAATAGTTACAGTATTCCTCTATTAATTCAGCTTGCTTAGTAATATCCAATCTAAAATAAACATTAGGGTAAAAAATGCCTCAACTGTAAATAATGGAGAAGAAAGTTATTTTTCCCTTCCCTCAATAATGATTGAAACATATGGTGCGTATAAAGAAGGCCTATGTTTTAAATTGGCCTTGATTGCTTCCATCGCTCTCTCCATAGCATCAAAAACATAACCCATTGTTGGTTTTTCTTCACTATAAGCCAAGCGAAGCACCCTTACCAAAGGCTCACAAACTCAGATAACAAACTGGCATTGAAACCAAAATTCTCTATCTTTCAGTATAATATTACAAACCTCTACTCTAGCATTAGACCTAGCATGCTGAGATGCAATCCACTCATCACTTGTAAACATTTATCTGAACTCTTTCTTCATCAAAACAAAAGACTCATGCACGATTATAACTAAACTTTGTTACCTTTTTAGCTTTCTGCATAGTCCCATCAATAATAGGAAAATACCTAGGATCCCTTATATTCTCCAACATTAAGTTAATGCATTGTGCAACACAAAGAGTCAAAAAAAATGAACTATATATATTCTGCAACATTTTTCCTGCCGCTTTATAAGCAGAATCATTGTTAGTAATAAACTGAACAATGTTTTCTTACCCTACATCATTCACAACGTTATCAAATATCGCAAACAAAGTCTCAGTATTTCTAATAAGGTCATATGCATTCATAGATTTAAAAAACATAGACCATTTGTAGAATAAACCAAAAAATTTATAATAAGCTCTTGTCTCCTATTTGTCCAACCATCACATATGATTAAACATCCATAAGTACCCCAATTCACTCTTCTTTCAACCAAATAACTTATAATTTCATAAACATAACAACTCAAAAGTTTATCTCTTAAGTTATCAATCTAAGGACCTTTGTATCCTGTACCATAAGAGACTATTGCATCCATCATAAGTTGATAATAATACGACTGAGAAGCATTGAATGATGAACTTGTATCATACCACCATCTAGCTATTGCCATATCGATATTATGAGCTACATCTTTTGGTTGCATTGCACTACAAATTGAATGATGGGCTCTAGGAGTTGTTCGTAGTGCAAAGAAACTAGTCACCTACCTTATTCTCTTGCTCACATCAAGTTCAAGTACTTCTTCTTGAACCTAAGAAGAAACACTACCAGTTCCAGTATCACTACCACTTTTACCTTTAACATTTCCAAAATCACCACAGAAACTAGAAAATGAACTTCCACTACCAATTTCAAAATTCAACCTTTCCCTTTTATCTCTCTCATATTAATATTCATCAAGCAATGTTTTCATCTGCCACTTTACATCATGTGTAACATCCTGTTAATTATGATAAGTTTAAAATAGTGTACAAGTGAGGTAAGTGAGAAATTAGAAAGGATATTTCATGCTTATGCATAATGTAGCATACATATACACTTAAATATTGAATTTTTGCACATTAAAATGATTGTACATGCATTCATTGACTTATCCCAGGGTATGAAAAATGTTGAGTAATCATGATGTGAATTGTGTTTTGATATGTCTTGAATTTTGGTATGATTGGATTTCAATTAGAAAATTTGGAATTAAATGTTATGGATTGGAAAATTTGATAGATTAAAATGTACATTTGGACTAGGACAAATGCCAAGTGGTAGGATAAATTGATACATGAAAATTTTGGATAATTAAGCCTAAAATTGAGTGACATTTGGCATA